>CABHPP010127822.1:0-18455 GCA_902168425.1 Peromyscus attwateri
GTGCTGATGCTAATGTAAATAAACCCATCAAATAACAGCATAATGCATATCATCATGCAGCATAAATTATACTGGATAATGAATGACTGACTTGTTTATGTATTTGCTGTATTTCCTATTGTTTTAGAGTGTATGCTTTATACTTATTTTAAATTTGACTATAAATCTGCTGTTTCTGTGGCAATGATCACATGCAACCAATGTGTCTCTTGACTGCATCCCAAGGCCATGTGGAGTGACTGACCTTTACCATCTAGGTCTGTGTAAGTGCATTCTGTGATGCTGGCACAAGGTCAAATGCACCTAACTGCAGTTCTCAGAGGACATCATTGTCATTAGTGGTGCATGACTGTATGTATACTAATGTTCATGGTAGCCTTATGCAGAAGATAGAAAAGGTGAAAAAATTCTAAAACACCTAACAGCATATGGGTAAATGAAGCATGTTATATGCATACAATGGAATGCTGTCCAGCCTTAAAACTGAAGGAAGTTAGGATACACATTAAACCTCATTAAATGTCTCGCCTCAAAGATATTATGCTAAGTGAAATCATTCAGACACAAAAGGACAAATACTTTAGGGTGCTTTTCATTGGAGGTACCTAGCATTGTCGAATCAGAGACAGTAGAATAGCACTTACCAGGCATGAGGGTGGGAGGACAATGGAGAGCTACTCTTTAACATGCGCAGGATTTCTATTTGAGAAGATGAAGATGTTCTGTGGGTGGATAATGTATAGCCTACAATATTATGAATGTGTACCTACTGAATTGTATACTTAAAGTGCTAAATTGATGTTTTTCACATCTTACCACTTTAATACGATAGAATAGGCAGAACACTTCTTAAGATGCCTGACACCCAGCAGACAATAAAATTGCAAAATAGCTCTGTTTGGCCAATGTTCTTGGGATGCTCTTTGGAAGGACCCCCCACTCTCTGAGTGAGTGGGAGCTGAGTCTTCCATGGAGCAGTGGCTGATCCTGATAGGTGGAAACGGTTCCTGTAAATGGCCCCTGGTTTTCTGAGAAGGGGGATAAGCAGCTGAGGAAGCAACGGGAAGGTGGTTCAGGCAGACTGCACAAGAGAGCTGTGCTTGCTCTGATCTTTAGGTACTGAGAGAGGAAAAGGATGGAAGACAGAAAGGAGAGAACTGGATACTGGTGGCACAAGGGAGCGGTTGGAGAACCAGGGAAAATTCAAGCAGTGTTAAACTCACCTGATCCCAACGGGTGCAAGGTTAGGAATTTGTATTTCCTCCATTCCTGTAACAGCTGTTTTCTGAGCTTCAGACCCAACACTACATGCAAGTTGGGAGCAAATGATAATGCAAGAAAATAAAACATGACTATCAGTCATCTTGGTGCCATTTCCAAGCGGACTGATTTCAAATGGTCTGTTCTGTTTGCCTGTGAAGTATGGGGGTTTGCAGGAAGTGAGTTCCTCTGGAACACACATACTGAGGCAGGGCTGGAAATGTAAAAGATTATTGACATAGTACCCTGGAGAAAGGAACAGTGCAGAGGCCAAATTGGGCAGGGCAGGGGGGCATCAGAGTGTGATGTCAATTAAGTCAACAGAAGTTCTGCCAGCCTCTTGGGATGTTCCCATACAAAGATTGCTCCTATCCAGTAGAAGGGTTCCATGCTGTGTAGAATTAGCTAAGCTGAAGGGCACCCTGGGAAGAGGCTCTTGGTCATCTCCTTCTTGCTGACTCAAAGGCTAGGGTCCTTCTGTCAAGCAGAGGAGGACCTGAAAAAGAATTAGTGGTGTCCAATCTATCTACACCCCAGGCAGCTAGGGAATCTGAGCAACTTGGCGTTGTGCCCGATTTGTAGGGCACTGGAGGAAAGAAGTGTCCCCAACTCTGTGTTCTTCTTTGAGAATAGAGGACATGCTTGGCATACACATTGGTTCTTTAGTGCCAGGACCTAAACCAGGGCCTCACACATGCATGGCAAATGCTGCTGCTGCTGCTGCGTCTCATCCCCAGCCCTCAACACATGATTTTGAAGTTACTCCTGCCTCAGCCTCTCTGTGCTATCCACTGTCCAGCTTTGTGGGAACACTCACGGTCCCTGGGATTTCAGAATCTGAGCAGTTCCCCACTGCGGCTGCCATAGCATATGCCTCCATGGGAACAATGGTGAGGCCGTTCCCTGAAAATGAGGAGGACCTCTTTGTCCTCCTGGGAGGCATCCAGAAAGGGCGCCGGCTTGGGGGTCAGACAGAGCTTGTTTACTGTGGCTTGCGTGCTTTGCAGCCCCTGTAGCTCTTCAACTAGACTGATCTGAATGAATGCAGTTCTTCTTCAGATGAGATGTAGCTCATCTCTCCAGCAGTGAGCACACAGATTATCTGACAAAGACGCAGGTGGACTGCACTCTCTGAAGGGCCATTGCCCTCTTTTAAAAATCACTGATCCTACAACCCAAGTGGAGTGATCACTTATGGAGAGACTCTGGCCAACACTGTACTTCTGACATCAGAAATGCTGAGGAAATGAGCTGACTGAGTGAACCTGAACAAAATCCTCCAACGGTGGTGCCTACAAAGTCCATGAAAGCTCTCCTCACCTCCTGGCTCACAAGCACATCTTCAGCTCCTTTGTACCACTAAAAAATACAGTAGCACCTCCAGCAACAGTGAGAAGACTCCTGTGCTAGATTGTCTGTGTCACTGGGCTCCACTAGGGCCATCTTCTACTTCACCCATTACAGTGGGATGTTCACTATTTTTCTTTCCCTTCTGGACTCACTCCAGGTACCTACAATCCTGAGAAATCCCCATCTAAACAGTCCCATGTTACTTCCATGGCCAGTACTGGCTTCATTCTCCAATCTGTCCTCTCCAGGGTGGATCAAGTCTCTAGCATGTGCATCTTGAAGCATAAGGAACTGCCAGGAAGTGGTTATGTGTGAGATTAAGGATGGAACAGAACGGGTGTGGAGTGTCTGTAAATGTGAAGGGTCTTCAGGGTTGTAAATGGCCAGTGTTGGAAGACAGTGGTGATGGTACAAGCAGGAAAAGCCTGGCTCTGGTTCTCATGATACCATTATGTTCTAGCCTTGAGTTCTAAAGAGGCTCTCATTGTTCAAAAGAAAGCCTGGCACTCTACGTTGGAAGCTTGTTAAAGGCTTGCTTCCCAGACTATGGCACTGCTGGAAAATGATGGAACCTTAGCAGGTGGGGACCACTAGATGGAAGTCAAGCCCTGGGTTGGGGTGGCCTCCAAAGGGAGATTAGGACCTATGCTGGTTGTGTGACAACTTGAGACAAGCTAGGGCCATCTGAGAAGAAGGAGTCTCAATTGAGAAAATGCTTCCATGAGGTAGGGCTGTAGGCAAGCCTGCGGAACATTTTCTTAGTTAGTGATTGGTGTGGGATGGCCCAGCCCATTGTGGGTAGGGCCACCCTTGAGCTGGTGGTCCTGGGTTCTATAAGAAAGCAGGCTGAAAAAGCAATAAGGAGCAAGCTGGTAGGCAGTGTCCCTTGATGGCCTCTGCATCTGGCTCCAGGTTCCTGTCTTGTTTGAATTTCTGTTCTGACTTCCTTCATTGATGGACTATGCTGTGGAAATGTAAATCAAGTCCTTTCCTCCCCAAGTTACTTTGGTCATGGTGTTTCATCATATCAATAGAAACCCTGACTAGGATAGAAATTGGTCCCAGTGTTGCTGTGACAGACCCCATCAGGTTTTTTGGAGGATTATGGAAGGACTTTGGAACTGAAAATTCAGAAACTCAAAGCTTGGTGAGTTGTTCTGTAGACTCTAGGGAGATAAGAATGTTGAACGCAATGCAGAAGATGGAGGCCTTGCTTGTGATGTTTCAGAGGGAAGCAAAGACTCCATGGGACCATTTGTGTGAAGAATCTGTGGTGTCTGGTCAGCTGCAGCCAAAGAATCAGCTGTGGTTAACAAGAGACCAGAACCACTAATGTGAAACGTTTGCTTTGCTGGGACAATGGATGCTGATCAGCTGGAGCTGAGAAATTAGCAGTGATTAAGAAGAGACCAGCATCACTGAGGTGAAATCTCCTGGAAAGTGTTTCCTCTGAGTCAACACACAGAAGCTGTGTTGGGGAAGGTTGTACCTCCTTCTGGCAGCTAAACTTGAGAGTGTAAGAGACTCCCAGGTGGTACTGGTTTTGAAGGCATGAAGAGGTCATAGAGAGTTGCTGAGGCTTGGCACTGTGAGAAACCGGGAGAGGCCATGGGTGAAGGTGCAGCCTCAGTGGCAGTTGAAGGCCCAAGACTGAAGGGATAATGGAGAAAGTTGACACTTAGAACCATGAAGAGAGCCCAGGAGAGGCTATTGGTGAAAGTGCAGTACAGTTGCAGCAGGAGACCCCAGCATTTTGGAGATGGCAGTACCATGGGATGACCACTATGAACAGCAGCAGCCATTGGGTGGAGCTGGCCTGAGCCTAGAAGACAAGCTGGGTGTGTTGCAGGGGGTGGAGCCAGAGACTTGACCCAAGCCTTTTGGAGGAGCTGGTAAGATCGTGAATAGATCCCAGACATTGAGTTATTTACACAGTTGGAGTGGTTTTGCTTTTATTTGATTGTGACTGCTGTTTCTTCCTTCTTGAAGAAAGTATTTAACTTACTTTTTTGTTATAGGAGCTCAATGCTCACAGTAGATTTTCAAAGTCTTTTGATTTTAAAAGAGCCTGGGTATTTTAAAGAGATGGAATTTTTAAGTGTCTGAATTTTTAAAGGTTCTAGGACTTTTTAACTTTGTAAAGTGTTTTATATTGTGATGTCTTTATTAATGTGTGATCTTAGGGATGAATAAGAAAGGAAAGATTGTGGCTTAATAGTGATGTGTTTGTGTGTCAAGGTGACAAGGGGTCATTTATGCTGGCTAGTTTTATGTTGGCTAGAGTCATTGAAGAGGACGGAGCCTCAACTGAGAAAAATGCCCCCAGAAGATGGGGCTGTAGGCAGGCCTGTAAGGCTTTTTTCCCCCCAAGATCATTACTGTTGATTTTTATCTGAGGTCCAATACAATTGAAATAAAACAGTTTCTGTGAGTTTTCAAATTTGCCTAACGATTTATTGGTCTCCAAGGATCTTTGTAGATCGTTATCTTGGCGTAGTCTTCTAAACCAGAGGGCCCTCCAGACCTGGAGCAGACCCATGTAGGCTCTACACTTGCTGCTTCAGTCTCTGAGTTCCTATGAGCTGTGTTAGTTGATTCAGAGGGCCTTGTTCTCCTGGTGTCCTCCATCCCCTGTCTCCCACACTCCTGCCTCCTCTTCCACAGGCTTCCCTGAGCTCTGAGGGGAGAGATTTGATGGAGACATCTCATTTAGAGCTGTGTGTTCCAAAGTCTCTCTCTCTCTCTCTCTCTCTCTCTCTCTCTCTCTCTCTCTCTCTCTCTCCATAATTTCTGGCTGTGGGTCTCTGTATTTGTTCTCACTTGCTGAAGGAAGAAACCGCTCTGATGATGGCTGAATCGGGCACCAATCTATGAGTGTAGCAGAATATCATTAGGGGTTATCTTATTAGGTTTTTTTGTTTTTTTTTTTTTTTTTTGACCAGTAGTATTTGGTTTTACCTTAGGTCTCTTGGCTATCTAGTCTCTGGTTCTGGGTCACTCAAGCAGTGTTGAGTATGGATTCCATCTCCTGAAGTGGGCCTTAAGTCAGATCAGATATTGGTTGATTACTCCCCCAAGCTTTGTGCCACCATTGCCCTAGCATATCTTACAGGCAGGACAGATTGTAGGTCAGAGGTTTTGTGGCTGGGTTGGTGTTTACCTTTCTACTTTGGTAGCCCACAGAGTACCTTTGCCATACCAAAGACACTTGAATATTGGGGTGAAGGTTTTATGTAGGCACTAGCTCTGTCTCTCCGTGTTCAATGAGTTGTGTGGGTGTTGTCTTAAGCAATGGGGCCTTGCTCTCAGTTTGTGGTCAGCAACCTATTGTCTTGCCAACAGTCTAAGTTGTTTGGAGACTTCCATGGGACCACTTTGGCAAACAATTCAAAAGGATATAATCCAGTCCCAGTACTGGAAGCTTCATTTGGTGACAAGAGATGGCCAGTTGGGGTCTGGTCTTCCTTATTATTTGGAGACTTCATTAGGATGAGTAAAGAATTTTCTTAATCAGTGATTGGTGTGGGAGGTTGGGGAGGGCCACCCATTAGCATGTGGTCTTGGGTTCTATAAGACAGCAGGATGTCTGAGTTCCTATCCTGACTTCTTTCAGTGATAGACTATGATATAGAAGTATAAACTACATAAACCCTTCCCTCCCATGAGTGACTTTGGTCCTGATGTTTATCACAGCAGTAGAGACCCTAAGACAGGACCCATGTTCTACCTCTTTTCTCTTTGCTTCCTGCTATTGAGATGATCAGCTTTGTCCCAACCCCAGCCCCCACCCCCACACACAATGTTCTGCTTCACCACAGACCCCCCCCAAAAACAACGGAGCCAACTGACCACAGCCTGAAACCATGGGAATTACGGACCAAGATAAACTCTTCCCTCTCTAAGATGATTCTCTCAGGTGTTTTCCACAGTGATGGAAAGTTGAGTCTAACACATGGCCTTGCAGGGTGTTTGTAAAGTATATTAAGATAAAACATATTTTTGTTGAATAGGTTTGGAGAGCTCGATTTGGATTTTTTTTTTAAGTTGCAAACTTACCCCACATTTTATAAATATTAGCAAGCTTGGGATAAGCCTTAGGGCCTTAGACTCAATAACCCCTAGTAGTAGGAGAAAAAACACGTGGTCCCGATTCTAAAGTCTACAAAGATCCACCAAGGAATTGTCAGGGAACTCAGACACCGTGATAGTTGCCAGACAAGCAATGGCAGGCACACTGTGACTATTTGCTGTAGTCTAATAGTACTTCAGATAAAACGTGTACTGTTATTTGTAATCCGGGTCCTTTCTGGTTTGCTGGTACCCTACCATCAACACTGAACATCTGTAGACCACATCCTTGTCCAGAGTACCTGGAACATGTGCACAACTCATTGTTTTTGTTTCCTGGGTATCTAGCACAAACACACAACTGAAGAGTTCTTTTCTGGAATGTCCCTTCCCCAGACTGCAATGGGCATGGCATGGCATGCTCAGCTGTCTCTCTGCGCTTCTGTGGGACACATTTGTGTGACTCAGACACACAGCTGGGCCTTCTATCATCAACTTCAAATCCTCTCTCTTCATGATTCTTCGGCTGTCTTCTGCTCACATTTTCAAAGGGCCAGATTCTCATCCCCTGGCAGTTTATATGTGAGGCCAAGGGTCCACAGTGGATGAGAACCATTTGTGCTCCAGGCCCCTGGGGCTGTCTGAGAAATTCAGAGCTCTGTGGCCATACAGTGTGCACTCCAGGTGCCTCCTTGGATGTCACAGTGTAACTGAAATGATAGTGGCTCACCCGCATTATGGCTGTAAGATCAATCTGTGGTGGTTTACGCTGCACCTGTTCCTTCTGGGAGCTCAGCCTTTATTAAAACATGGCCACAGTGAATTATCATTGCAAACACTTACTGCTTCCGGTGGAGGCAAGGCTTATTGGCTCCATTCTCCATTTTGCAGGAGGTCTTAGACAACCTGGCTGGGCCTTGACTCAACTGGCCGAAGATCACTGCACCACAGAAACTACACTAGACAGGGCAGTGTGGTGAGATGTGATGAGTGCTGTCTGGGAGGCCAGAGAGTGGGCTTCAGTTGGGTGACTGCCACCAGGTCATTTGTGACAGAAGCTGCAGTTCCAGAGTGAGATGACCTCAGAATTCATCCATCTCCGTATATAAGCAAATTACTTATCCACTGAGAACCTCAGGCACTGTACTCGGTGAGGATTATACCCTAACTTTCTTAGGGGCTCTATGCCCATCACCTGGTTTCTTCTTAGTAAATATTGAAGAAAATACTCTCACTCCACAACTGTAAAACTCAAGGAGTTTAAGTAGATGATGTATGCCGCTCAGACATGTATCTGTGGTATCATTTTGCCTTCCAGTCGCCACATTTTCTCTAGGATCCATGGTTTACTTCCCCACTGGGCCCTTTTCCTCTTCAGTCCAGCTGTTTTCATGGAAGAGTTTGTATGAAATGCGCCACTTACCTTTCTTAGCCACAAGGGACTTTGTAGCCAGCCCCAGTTAACCTGGCAGTCAGCACTGTGACTCACCAAGATGAGGGAAGCAGACTGTGACAGCTTTCCCTCTGTACTGCCTTCTCTCAGGCAGTTGGAGGAGAGCTCTGAAGCCTGAAGACATGGCATCCTGAAGTCGAGGAGCTGCGACAGTCCTGTAAGCAGGGGAGCTGCAGCTACCCAGGAAGTGCCCAGGCATACTCTCCTAGCCACATGATCCCAGATATCCATGTCGGGACAATGTACTGCCGGAAGAGCGAAGCTGACAGAATATGAAAGAAATTCTGCACACCAGACTAAAAGAGGCTCTGATTGCTAAGACACACAAGCCAACTTGTGCTTGCGTGTGTTGAGAAGAGCGTTGATGAGAAGACAGTGAAAGTGTGATGAGTGATCAGAAATGGAGCATCCATATTCTGGTGCGCAATCTCCGAGTCTTCTCCTTCCCTCTCCTCACTTCCATCGCTCCTTGCATCAGCCTGCATCTAGTCCTCTCTCCCTGCAGACTTACCTCCCCTTTCTCTGATCTGTCTATCTGGCAAATGATGCTCGTCCTATGCTCCCAGGCTTAACTAATATAAAAAAGAAAGAACCAACCAGCTGTTCTCTGTATATACATGTACATGTATATAGAAATGGATGCATACATGGAGCTGTAGATAAAGACATAGGTTTAGATAGACATCATATCTATCTGGACTTCGAATCCACAAAGAAAGGGTTCTGGGGCACCTGACTTGGCCCAGGTAGCCAGTCATAGTCTAACCACCTCCAGCACTTAGTGTCTTAGCTCACAGGGTTCCCCACAGTGAGAGAGAGGGGAATCCAGGGTATCTATGAGCCTGGAATGTATCCTAAGGGTGTCTATAGCAGCCTTGTGAATCGGAGCACTCAGAGAGCCAGGATCACGATGGATTCTGGATCCAGGTTTGCCACATACAGTAGATGGATAATGACCTAGCCTTCAGGACCCTTATCAAACCCTGGCTTGCCTGGGCTGTCATTGAAACCCCGAGTTCTTAGCCTGATTTTGCTGTCTTAATGCTGTTCGGAGAGGCAGTAACTCAGACCTGAGTCATTATTTATGAGATTTCCCCAAAGGCCACCTACACAGTGCAGCAGCTCACTCTTGTCATGGCTTCTCTTCCTTTGCATTATTTCCAGAGACTCATCTTATTGGGGAGCACCAGGATGGGGCTGACAATACTTTGAGTGTCAAGAGTGAGAGCAATGAATATGCCATTTGTTTGCATTTTCCCAATTCTATTACCTGTTATTTATTGTAAATATTTCTGACTAGGTAACTGTTCATGTACTACTTCTTTTTACACTTATTAACATCTCAGGAATTTTGCATGGCCCTTCCAATGAGCTTTTAAATTCCCATCCCATCAAATTTATCTCCTCCAACAGCATTCCATTAAGCTGATCCTTATTTCTGAGAATATATAGTGTCATTCTAACTTTTACTTTTATGAGTCCCACAAGTTCTTAGGTTTGTTCAGAGACAAATTGTCCCCTTAATCATTATTAACTTTTCTGGTGAGTCAAAAATCACATTGTAAAATATTCCCACAATGAGCTCTAGTAGCAAATTCTTACTTACCTACTACAGCCGTTCTCAACCTGTGAGTCATGACCCCTTTGGGGGTCACATATCAGATATTTACATTATGATTCATAATAGTAGCAAAATTATATATGTGAAGTAGCAATGAAATAATTTTATGGTCAGGGGTCACCACCGCACGAGGGACTGTACTAAAGGGGCCCAGCCTGAGAAAGGTTGACAACCACCCAACTATGGTAACCCAGTGAAAAGAACACATACACAGCACAGTGGAGTCACAGCAGAGGAAACAAAGGCTCCCTGTCTTGATAGGTGACTACTGTGGGCTGCTGGGTCCTCACATCAAAAGCAAATCTGTAGAAATTAAAAGTAAGAGGGAAATGTGGATTATGGAAATAGCAAAGCCATCTGAAACTCCAAGGAACTCCGGAGAATTCTAAAGTGAGTGTCAAACCAGCGACATATGGAATGTGAGTCAGTGTGGGAGGAAGGTTACCAAGGCCCTGAGGAAGGTTCACCATGTATGATGAGACAGTTATGACACCAGGCTGGCTGTTGCTTGTCGTTTTGCATTGCTCTAGGGCCAAGCTTGCCTATCTTTTTATTCAGAAACCAGCTGCTAATTGCACTTCAATGCTGGGTCACAAACAATGGTAGAGCAGTCCCATTAGGATGAGGATTGATGCAGACTACTGAAGGAACCAGTTGGCCAGAGTTCTTCACATCTCTCCCCCACTCCTACCTAAACCTCTTCAGGGCAGCCTCAGGAAGCTAAACACGGGTCAGGGTTGTTACTTCTTCCTGTACAGAGTTAAAGCTAAAACCCTTGGGAAAGTTGTTTTGTAAAATGGCAAAGAGCCATAAGTCAACAGAAGTGCTATGGTGCTGTATGTGAACTTTATATCCCTTGTTCTTTTCCTTCTCACACTGAAGAAGACTAGGGTGGACACTGCCAAGTACAGTCAATGGTCCCTGGGTGTTGTTCAGCTTTCTATAGCCTCACATTGGAACACCAAAATATTGTTGGTTGTTTTTGCTCTTTTGGGGGGCCTGCCACCTAGCTCCCAAATAAATCACACATGGAGGCTTATTCTTAATTATAAATGCCTGGCCTTAGCTTGGCTTGTTTCTTGCCAGCTTTTCTTAAATCATTCTGTCTACCTTTTGCCTTTGGGCTTTTTCCTTTTCTCCTGTAAATCTTCCTTTCACTCTTACTCCATGATGGCTGTGTGGCTGACCCCTAGCATCTTCCTCTCCTTCTTTTCTTGCTCTTTATTTCTTTTCCTCTCAAATTTCTCCTTCTGTTTATTGTCTCTCCCTGCCAGTCCCACCTATCCTTTCTCCTGCCTCACTATTGGCCATTCAGCTCTTTATTAGACCATCCAGTGTTTTATAAAGACAGGCAAAATATCACAGCTTCACAGAGTTAAACAAATGCAACATAAAAGAATGCAACACATCTTTGCATCATTAAAACAAATGTTCCACAGCATAAACAAATGAAACACACCTTAAAATAATATTCTACAATACACAGGAGATCCCTTGTGCTAAAATAACCAGACTCCTGTGTAGTACCACAAAGTAACATACACCATTTGAAATGAAACATTAGAACAGGGAGAAAAGGACTCCTGGAGCTCGCATCTGCTTCCATCAGTTGCTAGATGAACGCTCTCTGATGACAATTAGGGTAGCCACCAATATGATTACAGGAGAAGACCAGTTCAGGCACCCTCTCCACTATTGTTAGTAGTCTTAGCTGGGGTCATTCTTGTGGATTCCTGAGAGTTTCCCTGGCACCAGTTTTCTCCCTAACCCCCAAATGCCCCCCATCAAGATATCTCTTTCATTATTTTCCCCATCTATCCCACCCCCAAAAACACCCAACCTGATCCCTCATGTTCCCATCCCCCCATCCTCCACTCCTCTGCCCCCAGTTTAATCAGGAGATCTCTTCTATTTCCCCTGCCCAGGGGAATCCATGTGTCTGTCTTTGGACCCTCCTTGTTACCTAGCTTTTCGAGGGCTGGTTATCCTTTACTTTGCAGCTAATATCCACTTGTGAGTGAGTACATACCATGTTTGTCTTTCTGGATCTGGGTTACTTCACTCAGGATGATTTTTTTCTAGTTCCATCCATTTGCCTTCAAATTTCATGATGTCATTGTAGGGTTTTTTGTTTTGTTTTGTTTTGTTTTGTTTTAACTGCTGAGTAATACTTCATTGTGTAAATATACCACATTTTCTTTATCCATTCTTCAGTTCAGGGGCATCTAGGTTGTTTCCAGGTTCTGGTCATTATGAATAACACTGCTATGAACATAGTTGAGCATCCTTTGGGTATATGCCCAAGATTGGTACAGCTGGGTCTTGAGGTATATTGATTCCCACTTTTCTGAAAAACCGCCGTACTTATTTCCAAAGTGGCTGTACAAGTTTGCACTCCCACCAACAGTGAGAGGAAGGTTTGCACAAGCCAGGGGGTCAAGGTCATGACAGGGGAACCCACAGAGACAGCTGACCTGAGCTCAGTGACTCAGGACCGACAGCTTGGTCCTGCCTCAACTTGATGTGCCCTGCTTTGTTGACTACCATGGGAGGCCTGCCCCTTTCTTAATGGAGATGGAGGAAGAATGGGGAAGGGGGTAGAAGGGAGGTGGGGAGAGGAACAGGAGAAGAGGAGTGGGGGGAAACTATGGTCAGTATGTAAAATAAATGAAAAAAGTAATAAAAAAGAAAAATAACAGACAAAACAGATTTTTAAACAAAGCTAGGAAATAAATTGCCCATATGGAACAAAAACAAAAAATTAATGAAGATAATGATGTGAAAACATTAGCTACAGAAAATGTCATACTTGACAAAAGATATAGAAAGATGGATGAAACCAGAAAAAAATTGTTAATAAATTTGAAGATTACATTGGGAACTCAGAGAAGAAAGAAGAAAATAGAAAAGAGACATGAAAAGAACTGTGTCCTAATAATAAAACACCAACATGCACAATCTAGACCAGTGGTTCTCAACCTTCCTAACACTGAGACCCTTTAATACAGTTCCTCATGTTTGTTTGTTTTGGTTTGTTTGTTGTTTCTGTTTTTTTTATTTTTTAGTTTTTTGAAACAGAGTTTCTCTGTGTAGTTTTGGCACCTTTCCTGGAACTCACTCTGTAGCCCAGGCTGGCCTCGAACTCAGATCCGCCTGCCTCTGCCTCCTGAGTGCTGGGATTAAAGGCGTGCGCCACCACCGCCCAGCAGTTCCTCATGTTGTGGTGACCCCTAACCATACAATTATTTTTGTTCCTACTTCATAACTGTAATTTTGCTAATGTTATGAATTATAATGTAAATATCTGTGTTTTCTGATGGTCTTAGGTGACCCTTGTGAAAGGGTCATTTGATCCCCAAAGGGGTCGCAACCTGTAGGTTGAGAATCATTGATCTACACAGTCTAGGAGATGAAAACAAAATTAGAAAACACTTGAAGAAAAAAAAAAAAACAGAGATAGTTTCCTCAGAATTGAGTAAAAACTTTAGATTTTAAAAACTCATATGCTGTCAAAAAGATCAGCTCAGGGGCTGGAGAGATGGCTCAGCTGTTAAGAGCATGTACTGCTCTCACAGAAGGCCAGTGTGTTCCCAGCATCCATGTTCACTGACTCATAATCACCTTTAATTCCAGCTTCAGGCCACTCTGTGACCTCCATGGGCACCCGCACTTATGGTCATGTAACCACAAACAGACATGCACACATATAACCAAAAAATGAAAATACATCTTTTTTCCCCCCAAGAAACCAACTGAAACACAGATGAACATCAAAATACCCCAGCCTTCTGTACAGCAACACTGCAGGCTAGAGGACCAACACAGAGGCATCGCACTGGGAAGGAGACTGGGAACCAGGGAAGAGAAACAAAAAGCATCATGGGAGTTGTAGTAACTGGAGAATGTTAAGCAAGCTGACAGAGTGTATCCATAAATAACAATTATTACAATAGGTATAAATGCACTCCGTCCAGCACTTCAAGGCAGAGACTCTCTCAGAACAGATTGATGACAAGAGACTTCCACTAAAGGGGACTCAATGAAATCATGGAAAATAAAGACTTAAATAGACACAAAACACAGCAATAACAAAATTGCCAAATGGAAGCTGATGCAGCAATCCCAGGTTTTCTTAGGTATCATTGATGATAAATATGATGGGACAAATAATGCCTTAGATACAAGTATAAGAAACTAATAAATATGATATGTTTGTCATAAGATACTTGCATAAATATTACAGATTTAAAATATGCCAGGTAACAACTGATAACTTGGCTTGTCTCTCTTTAGTTTTATGTTAGTTGCAGATTTTGGGATTCCACTTACAGAAATTAAGATCAATAGATGGAGCAGAAAACATGAAATTTTTATCAAAGATGCGTTACAATAAGTAAGCTTGTGCTGGTGTACCCAAGATGATATGGCATACAAGCATAGAATTCATAGTTTTTCTAGGTTCTACAGAGGAAATTTATAAAAGTGAGCCTTGATGATAGCCAGTTGGCTTGCATATTTAGGATGGCTTAAACCAATGGAAACTTCCTATCACAAGTTCTTTCACAATGGCCAGGGTTGGAGAAAGTATGGGAATTATGCTTGTATTTCTCCACAGTTTCATATGAAGGTGGCAGAGTCCCATGCTCAAACCATTGTCAGTTAACAGGTATATATGGTAGATAGCTTCATCCACTTGACTGGATTAAGAAATTTCCAGATTAGTGATAAATAGCTCTGGGTGTGTCTGTGCTGACAATTAGATCAGGAGGGCTATGATCTAATGAATGGATTAATACCTTGATAGACTCACAGGCGATCACTCTAATGGGGGAGGGTGAAAGAGAGAAGGTAGGGCCTAGACAGAGGAGGTAGATCCCACAGGATATGGCCTTGGGGCTCTGTCTTGCGCTGCCCCGTTCTGTATGTCTTTTCTCTGTTTCCTGGGTGCCCTCCGTGTGAACCGATCTGCTGGCACTGTCACATCCTCCCCACCGCGATGGACTGACATCTCAGACACCAGCAGCCAGAAAGACCTCCTTCCTCCCTTAAGCTGCATCTACCAGGCGTTCAGCCAGAGTGATGAGAGCCACAGCACAGCAGGGACATTGAATTCCCTTTTGTCCCCAAGAGAAGCAATACCACTGGCAGCAGCAATTTCTACCAGTGATAACTGGAGGAAGTAGGTCAAAACATTCACATAGGAAAATAAAGAAATCTTTTCTACAAGATTCTCAAGAAAGAAGATAAAGTAAAAGTAAGCCATTTATATTAATCCAAAACATATGTACCTATGCAAATACTTGCACATTTCCAACACATTAGAATGGGTGTGTGTAAGAGAAAGGAAGATAGAATTAGAGTATGCAGACAAGAATATATAAATCAATAAAGGACCAAATGGTCAATAATAAAGTGTGCTACAAACAAGAGAATATAATTGACTCTACCCTCTGCCAGTAGATGGAGGTAGTTGTTTTGAGGTATTGACCTTGACTTAGAAAAGATGAATGAATTTCATTATTTTGAAATATTACCAACTTCAGAAAAAGCCTCAAAGGATATGTACAGAAATTATTAGAATTAAAAACACATAGAAATTATTAGAATGAATAATAAGTGTTATTATGAAGTCCATATAAAAATCAATGGGAATAAGTATGTTACATTTCACTAGCCAGGACACAGGTAGAAAATATCACTTCAGGGGCCTAGAGAAGGTGGCTCAGAGGTTAAGAGCATTGGCTGCTCTTGGAGAGGTCCGGAGTTCAATTCCCAGCAACCAGATGGTGGGCTCATAACCATCTACAATGAGATCTGGTGCCCTCTTCTGATGTGCAGACATACATGCAGGAAGAACACTGTATACAGAATAAACAAACAAACAAACAAATAAATAAGAAATTATCATATCTTTTTCACTGGTATTTTTAAGTGACATGAAGGGCCTAGGATTACTTTTGACTCAGTGTGGAAAGATTTTAATGATACGATTTTCTTCCAAGTGACTAAAAAGTAAATACAGAGAAATAAATGCCATGTCTTATAGGTTAGAAGGCCTGGAAATCAGAGTACTCTCTTATCACAAAATTGATCTCTGTCTTCATCACAACCTGAATTTTAAAATCCCAACACTTCTTTGTAGGTGTATATAGGGGAAGGGGCTTTGTTGACTCTGGTGATGATAGTCATCATGAAATCTTGAAAAAAGGAGAAAAGGGAAAGAAGTGGAGAGGAGGAGGAAGGAAGGCAGACAAAGAGGAGGAAAGATGAAGGGAAGAGAGTAATGAGAGGGAAGGAGTCATTGGGGGCTGTGATTAGCCATCTTCTTGAATAGTAAGAACCATTACAATAGAGTGTATTATTTCCACAGAAAAGAAAAGAACAGATCTAAGAAACAGACTTACACATGGGTAGAAACAATCTATAACACGTGGACTCAGCACAGACAAGATGACATTAAATGGTGCTGGGAAAATTAGAATGGGACCCTTATCTTCCAAAAGTTTCAGCATTTCATTTGGAGATGACTTTTGTACAGTTACAGATATGGATCCAACTTCATTCTTCTACACATGGGCATCCAGTTTTCCCAGCACCATTTGTTAAGATGCTCTTTTCTCCAATATGTATTTTTGGCATTGTTGTCAATGATCTGATGGATAATTGTGCACTCATGTTTGAGTCTTCTATTTTATTCCATCAGTCTACATGTCTGTTCTTCTTCTGTTGTGCCAGTGTCGTGCTGTTTTTATTAGTATAGCTCTATAATATAGCTTGAAATCTGGTGAAATTGTTTACTAAGAATGCCTTTGGCTATCTGGGATCTTTTGTGCTTCAATATAAATTTTAGGATTTTTTTCCTATTTCTGTGAAGAATGAGATGGAAATCTTTTATTGGGATTTCAATGAATCTATAAATTGCTTTTAGTTATATGGTCATTTTCACAATATTAATTCTACCGATTTATGAACATGGAAGGTTTTTTATCTTCTAATGTCTTCTTCGTTCTCTTTCCCCAGAGATTTAAAATTCCCTGAAGAGGCCTTTCTCTGCCTTCATTAGGTTATATGTATATATGAGTCTATTGTGAAGGGGGGCAGTTCTCTGTGACCTCTTTCTCAGCATGCTTGCTATAGGTAATATAGAAAAAGCTATTGATTTCTCATGCCACAAAATAAAAATTACAACTCTCAGCAGGAATTAAATACAAAAGAAGAAGCCTTATTATGGAGAATAAATTTGTGATAGTGAACTATACTTAAAATCAAATAGCACGAACCATAGAGAAGAGAGATCTGAGTTTACTCACTTTAATAATATACATATTCCAGATGCCTGAAGAAAATGAAGAGAAACTACAAATGTGAGGAAATTATTCACAGGCTATGAGGCTAACAAAATAATAGTATTTAGAGTAAACAAGACATAAGAAAGCTACTACACACGAGGGATGGTCAAAATTTTTAATAGACACCTAGAAGAAGAAACTCAAATGGGCAGCAGACCTCTGGAAAGTTATTCATGATGGTCATGAATCTTTCAAATGCAAAGGTGTATCAACAGGAGAGAATTTTAACTACACCAAAGGTGTATCAACAGGAGAGAATTTTAACTACACCACACGGGCTAGGCATTTTCAAGGCCCCCACTATCAAACCAGTGAGGAGACAAGCCAATCAAGACATTTCTACTTTGTTAGGAGGAGTGTAAATAGGTACAAATTACCTATGAAATTAATGTGCATGCACACAACCAGTCAGCAATTATCCTCACTTTGTATCCTAGAGCAATTCTTACATGTGACCAAAAGTCGAAGAACACTCAAAGCCACATCTCAAGAATTGAAAACATGAGAAGCAAGCCATGGAGTATAGCCATCAAAACTGATATGTGAATATTTCATATATTCACATATGTGAAACATATGTGAACTGTTCACACAAAGGAACCCTCTTATGCAATAACAGGGTATGAATTATGGCCGAATACAACACAAATAATTCTCAGGATAATCTGACTTTTAAAAAAGCAAATTGCAAACAGTCTTAACTGTAATCCCACTCAAGGAAAGAGATGTGGAAAAAAAATAAAATGTAGGCTAATTGACATGTTATAAAGATCAAAAAGAATACAGGAATCTAAAATACTACAAAAGTAAATACTTGGAATGTTTTATTTCTGTGAGTTGAATAATCAATAAAGGGATCAGTGGTAGTGTTTGTAAAATATGTATATGTACTTAACAAATATCCATTATTTTTTCCATTTAGTTTTTTAAAAAAGATTTTCAATATGGTATCAAGGGGGAAAGACCTTTGCTGGAGTATACTGTTAATATTTTCTACAACTGTCTCTAGAGACAAGTTCTGTTTGGGACAGTTTCGCAGCTTTGCCTAGGTCATTTGCATTTTGAAATCCGCAGTTGTGCAGAATCCACTGTCCTGCCAAGTGCCTAGTCATCCCCAAATGAAATAGAATGGAGTGCCGTTGTTTAGCAGACATGCTCTTTCTTCGGCATGGAGTAGAATTACTGTTGCTCATGGTGCTTAGACGCTTAGTCCTTCCCACAGAGAGCACCCTGGGTCATCTGGGTGTGGTTAATTCTGTATTCTGAGAAGCCTCTTGCCCCTGGTCATACTCAACAGGCCACTGCAAATCCAGGTCCTTGTTTCCCCCACCACAGCACCTTCTACTGCAAAACC
>CABHPP010127822.1:18555-34752 GCA_902168425.1 Peromyscus attwateri
TCACTTGGTAGCCCAGGCTGGCCTCGAACTCACAGAGATCCACCTGGCTCTGCCTCCCAAGTGCTGGGATTAAAGGCGTGCGCCACCACCGCCGAGCCAGCCCTTCCTATTCTTGTCAACATGTTTACATCAGCTTTTCCCCACCCCCCCATTAAAGATAGATTCCTACAGCTTGGAACAGTTCAATTTACAGATCATGTATGCAAACACGGCCCAAGTAAAAGTGAGCTCCCTTCAGTCACGTGTATGTCAGCAGGGAAGGAGAGACACTTCATTGTTACATGATGGGTCTCTGAAGATTGACTGACACAGGATTCACATGGGACCACATTCTTCTACATAATCCCCAACAGTGTTCTGTAAACTTGGGATTTTTTTTTTTTTTTTTGTCAAAGAGGAAACAGGCTTTTTAAGGGTGTGTCTACAGCCCGTGATGATTCTAAGAAATCAGCTACATACTTAAGACACACGCGGCAGCAAATAACAAAGGAGAACACCGCCGGACTGCGTCACACCTTTCCCAGACCCTGTTACCTATCCCTTCACTTGTGAGTTACCCCACAAAATAAACCTCCCTTTTAACTACGTGGAGTGGCCTTAATAATTTCACCAATAGAAGATCTTAACGAAGTTTGTAGTTCCCGTGAATAGCTAGCTCTCCACAGTCTGGCTTTGTTCACGTGATGCTGTAGCAGCCCACTACTCCATTTAGAACACTGTGGTCTATATTTTGGTGGTAGCAGTCTCGGTGAGGCTTCATTCCTTCGACGACAGTCATTGGTCGGGATACTGTGAGTATTTTGCTTAGGAAGTCTGTTGGGGCACCACTGTGCCACCATTTTACCAAAGGCCCACAGCCATCGGCTGAATACCTAGAGCAGGCAGCGGCGTCTGAGCATGGCTCTGGGCTCCTTCTCTGGGCAATTGTTCTATTATTCCTCCCTTTCCAAGGAGCACATGACAAACTGCCTTAAGAAGAAAACCTGGGGAGATAATTTAAGAGAGAGGAAACTTCGCTGCCAACACATTAGGCTGTATACGTTCTATGTCACCTTGTGTGTCTAAATTGAGTGGAGAGTCCTCACTCGACTGGAGGAGATTGTGGGACATCGCCGCTGTCATGTCCCAGACTTGTTCCCTGAGGAGGAAGTAGTCTGGCAATTATTGTCCACGGGTGGGTTACGGGCTACAATGAATGGTAAAAGGGAGCCTCCAGTCCTCGCTACATTTCACGGATGGTCATTAAACTTGTACTTTAGTCCTCTAGGGCGAAGCAGAGACCTCTCTGGCAAATGCCCTTGCCGCTCTCATTTATTTAATAACTGCTATTTAAAAGTTGGGAACAAATTGTGTGTGTGTGTATCTGTGTGTGTCTGTGTTGGGAAAGAGCCAGGGAAAGAAATTTTAATGGGGAAAACATTTTCTACTGATTAATTTCTCAAAATGTGTGTGATGCACATATGTGATGGGGGAGTAACACAACTAAACACAGTCTGGGACAGTGCCCTTGGCTGTTAAGCTTTGCACATGCACAGGCACACTGGGAGGGATGTGACCCAAAATTCTTGTGGACTTGCAGCCAGAGGTCAAGAATTGACCTTTGTGTGGATGTGAAGTCCGAAGAAGGTGTCTGGGTAGTTAATGAAACTTTCATATGCTCTTCAGTTATATGAGGATCTGAGACATGCCTTCCCTTTCAGGAGGCGCAGGGGAGGGTCTGCCATTCTGCACTGCTAACCATCTCCCATGTAATGGTGAGGCTGCTAATCTGGGCCCCCGCTTTAGAAACCAAGGAAAGGACAAATTCCATTGGGCTCAAGATAGGTCAGGCCAACCTGCATGAGCTCCAGAGGTGTGTAGACCACAACCACAAAGGAACTATCTCCTTGGGTACCCCAGCTAAGACCATCACTTGCTTCTTAGTAAAGAGGACATGGAGACCAATGTCATGGAGACCTTTGTGTCTGCTTCCATCTGGTTGGCCCATTTGGTTTGCTCACAACCAAAATGTTCTAGAATTTGTTTAAACCCTAGCATCTTGAAAAAAAATTCTTCTACTTTTGCTTCAATATACAATAGACTATGTTTAGGAATCTCTATAGATATTAATGTATACATCCATGAAAAGAAAGGAGACATTTTCCCTCCTTAAGACAGATGCTACCCAGAGGAAAATTAACTAGTTTATGATGTAACATGGAAGTCTGGGGGTTGTTTTTCATATATTTCCATATATGATAGCCTCACCGTCTGTATCCACTCTGTATGATTTGGTTCATCCACGTCTGTGTTGTTTTCCTTCTGTTTTGGGTAGACAACTGCACATCAGAGACCTAGACTCCAGAACCTATAGCAAAAACGTCAGACAGACACAGCCGTCCGTTCTAATAGTCCTCTCCCTTCTAAGATCTGACCAGCACAGTTGGCTCTTAGCTCTGGCCTCTGTTGCAGATGTAAATCATTCTGCCCTGCACAGATCTGTGGACACTTCCACGCTGGGCATTATAGCTACTTGCTGTCTTCCCTATACCTCTATCTTGAGCACTCCTCGGAGAGTCTTTATGACTTCTCTGATATTGTATGTCCTGAGCACACCCCAGTGTTTGGAATAGAAAAGGTATTCCATGGGCTTTGATGAATTAAACCAAACTGAATTGAACTGCAGTCCAACAAAAATTATTTCCACGTTCTTTAGAGAAAGTGGGAGTGGCGGCTTCTGGGATAGGAAAGGGACAGGAATAGATCTGGATATAGGGAAGGTCACTTGTATAGGGAAGTGTCTGAGTGGTGTGGATGAGGTGGGTGGGTCTTAGAGAAATGTATGAAGAAGGCAGACCATGAACTCCCAGCAAGTTCATTAAAATATATTCTCTGACCTCTGGAGAAACACAGACCAAGTTGTAGTCCTTTGAGTAATTTGATCATCTTCAGTCTGGACAAACACTGGAAGCCACAGGAAAGGAAGGTTGGAGTAGCTGGAGACCAGAGGTGCTATTCTCGTCTGCTTCTTATTGCTGCGATGAAGACCATGACCAAACGCAACTTATGGAGGGAAGAGTGGACTTCGTTTTATGGCTTACTGTCCATCAATGAGGAGAATCTAGGCAGGAACTCAAGGCAGAAACCTAGAGGCAAGAACTGAAGCAGAATCCATTGAGTCATGCCATGTACTGACCTGCTCTCAGGCACAGACTCAGCTTCCTTTCTTATATCTTCCAGGACCACCTGCCCAGGCATGGCACCGCCCAGCTCCCACATCAATCATCAATCAAGACAATGCCCCATAGACTTGTCTACAGGATGATCTGAAGGAGAGGGTTTTTTTTTTTTCCAGCTGAGGTTCCCTCTTCCCAATTTCCTTAGCTTGTGTCAAGCTGACAAACAGACAGACAGACAAACCTAACCAGCATGGGTGTGTGTAGATGAAATTCTAAACGGTCTTATAAATAAGAAACACAGAGCCAAATAAAAAGTTAAAAGCCCAGAGATCAGAGCAGTAGCCAAGAGCTAAGACCACCTTATCTTGCCACTTGCTGCCATCCTTCCCCTGAGAGAGAGACCTTCTTCCTGTGTCCTGTCTTTTTATTTCCTTTCTGTTCTGCCTTTTCATTGCCTCTAAACCCAACCACATGATTTCTTCGTCACTGTCTGTCTATACAGACCTCCAGGTCTCCATGGTTGGTACTGGGATTAAAAAAGTTCAGGTCACCTTGCTTTGGATGTGTCCTTGACCACAGAGACTCTGCCTGCCATGTGATCGGATTAAGGGCGTGTGCTACCACCGCCTGACTCCCGCTTATGGCTCGCTGTGATTTCTGATCTCCAGGCAACTTTATAAACATACAAATAAAATCACATTTCAGCACATATAAAATATCACCATAGGTGTGGATTTAGTAATCAAGGCCCCAATCTTTGGAAGGTCACAAAGATAATATTTAATGGATCCAGGTAGGTGTGCAAAAACATGAGAAATTTATTTTGTGCTAAAAGTCTATAAATTTATTTAAGAATCTGGGGGTGGCCATTTTGGCAAAATTGTATTTCCCATCAGCCTGCTTGGTTTCACTTCCTGCCTTTCATGAACTATATGTATAGAGAAAGCAGGAGACTCCCTGCTGGGTTCCGCATTTGTACGCATCTGCTGTCCAATTTACAACTTGCAAAGGAGGTGTTAATTAGTTGGCAGAAGCACCTGAACAGGGAGTACTGGGTTGGCTGAGGGGGTGGGAAGGTCTCTGGCATTTCCTCATTCACATAAGCAGGAGAAAGGGAGAAAGGAAACTCACATTCCCATCCAAAATGGCAACCTCCAAGCCAAGGCAAGTGGGGCAATTATAGCAGGTACCTTGGTCCTCTAGAGAGAGTCTATTTCTGGATTCATGTGATTAATATCTAATAATGTCAAATGATCAAGAGTTTACTCCACGTTTCATCTGTGTATATACTCTCCAAATTGTAAAGATCTTTCAGAAAAACTTGGAGGAGAGTTTTTGCTATTGAGTAGAATAAGATTAACATTGAAAAAGTAATAAGACTAATTTCCGCAGAAAAGGTTGAGAGCATCCTTTACAAGGGGAAGGGCAGTAGTCCAGATGCAGGAGAGTCTAGGAGGTACCCTGTTGGAGGGGGAAGTCACAGATCCAGGTGGAGCTCAAAGGACTTTTCACTCGTTCTCAATAAAAAGAAATTGGCGGAGTCAAAATAGATGACTCCAAGCAACTGTTTGTTGGAGGAAAATTAAGGCCAAGTAAAGACCAACTCTAGCTTTCTTCATGTCGCATGCCAAAATCTACCCAATCTCTGTAACCCAACAGGAACTAAAGAGTTGAGACAAAGTGAAGGTATGATGTTATCTAGTAAGTCCTGATGAGCTTAGAGATGGTACAGAGGTGCAGAGCGGGGATGCTTGAGCCCTGGGTTCCTGTCTTCCCACTGACATTCTCAACACACCATACTGTCACAAAGCTGGTCAGAACACATCTGGACCTTCCTCTGCCAGATCTGATCCAGTAAAAACACTCTCCATAATACAAGAGATGGCTAGACCTAGTACATGGGGACCCTAATGAAGACAGGACTAGAAAGAAAGACAGGGCACATCTTATTATGCAGGCCTCTAGTGCCCACACCGCAAAAGAAATCAATAAAAAAGCCAGCAACAAGTGAACTTGCAGTTTGTTGATAAACATTGTCTGTGCTGATAGGGCAAAAGAAATTGTTTTTAAAAATTCAGAGGTACTCACATGCTTCTTTTCTACTTTGGAAAATGTCAGTTGGCCTTTGTAAAAATACAGCTTGCACTGAAGTAATCCAGAAAGGAGAAAGTGGCATAAATGGGGCTTTTTGCACACTCATCAAGCACTCCTTCAGGCTGCCAAGGTAGAGGCCCCTGAACAAAGACAGAGAGACTCTTTTCTTCCAGCCCTGGAATGGCTGCACCTGGCTCCTGATGAAGTTCAGGTGTCTGAACAGAAAAGCCCAGAGTGGAGGAAATGCAGCCAAGAACACTAATGAGGAAGGGCCCCTTTGGAAGATAAGGAGAAGGCCCTCAATACTGCTGCTACTGCTTGGAGCAAATCCTAAGTGACCCAAGAGAATAGAAAAACACAGTGTATTTTCTGGACATACACTGAAGGACGGGGGAGGGGGAGTTATGGAGGTATGTAATTAAGAACAATTAAGAAGGGCTAGAGGGGTAAAAGGCAGAATGCAGAACTGGCTTGCTTTGAGAGGCAGTTGTGGGAGGGTGCCTGCTAAGGATGCTTCTGGACAGTGTGGCCTCAGGCTCTGTGCTCAAAAGCTTGAGGACAGAGGTCAGAAACCCAGGGAGGATTTTCTTGCTAATGTTACCAAATATTTTTACTGTGAATTATTTTATACCCCTAGTTCTCAGGCCACTCTGACTCATGGTAGGTTTTCCACAATGTTTACTAATGAGGATATAAAGAGAAATGAAATGGTGAAGGAAACTCGCACACTTCCTGTCCATCTTCATCACCTGCACAAGCTGTGGGGTTTGAGGGGAGGTAGGGTTCAATAACTTCGGTTAAATACAAAGCCTGTCTAGCATTTTGTACTAGATCTATATACCTTGTAAAACCCAGTGAAGGCAAAGCCAGGTGGTCTTTGCTTTATTTAAGTATTCATCAGATATAATAGAAAATAATGGAGCTAGGAAGGGTCTCCTACCACCTCTGTGGAACCCATCTGAACAGAAGAAGTCTGGTCCCAATGGAGAGTCTGCTACACTACACATGACTATGCAGCCTTAAAAAAAAAAAAAAAAAAAGGCTATTTGATCATTTTGAGTCTTGGTTTGCTCATCTGCAAAATGGACTTCCCTCAGGCTCTCTTGTGGTAATTAAATCAGATAATGTTCCTAACTGGCTGTCACGAACAACCTGAGGCAATAGGCCAATAAGTTCATTGAACCCAAATGTGTGTTTTGGAACCAGTTTTTCTTGGAAGGCTCACCAGGAAATTTTATTGCTAAAAATTAGACATTCAAAAGCTGGGAGATTTATTGGGAATTTTTTTTATGGCCAAGGTGGGTGTTTGGCAGCGCTTGCTTTTACAGGTTTCTAATTAAAATTATTTTAGGTTGGCATTATAGTGTTCAACTTGGGGGCTATTCATCCATTGGAGGAAGTGTTCCTAATTTCCTCCTTTTCGTCCTTTTTAATGTGATGAAACACACATCAAGGAACTGACCACATGAACCATTTCTAAGTGCACAGGTTAGTGGCATTGTTCAAGTACCACCACTAGCCAGCCCCAGAACTTTCCATCTCCCCTAATGGAAACTTCTCGTTTGCTCCTACCCATGCCCCAGGCAACTACCTCGCCATCTTGCTAAACCTGACTAGCCTGTGGTCCTCCTGGAAGCCACACAACATTTGTCTTCTTGTAACTGGGTTCTTTGATGTGCTAATGTCCTCAAGGTACATCCATTAGAGCATCTGTCAGAATGTCTTCCCTTTTTAAAGCTGAATAGGACTTCAGTACATGACGCAAGTTTTCATTGCCTGGTCAGTGGACACTTTGTTTCCGTTCTTTTGTGATCATATAAGGATACTCCAAATATAGTTGTATAGTCTTATTTGCTTTTTAAGAAAAGGATTCAGCACAGGTCACAGGCCAGAGCTGCAAGACGGTGTTGATGCAAGACGGTGTTGATGCACCCCTGGACAATAGCTAGGTTGTTTTTTCCTCATCAAGCATGTCACCTCCTAGGGTTCTTATTATCTCACAAATGCTGTAGAAGCATATGAATTTGCAATTAAGAACAACAACATAACAAAAATCCCAAACATCAAGTAACTGTACACCAGGTAATTGTGAGACCTACTATCTGATGCACCCCAGGGCTCTCAAAAGCCCACTGAAAACCATGTTTATCGTCTGAGTGCTGCTTGGAGGTCCATTCCCTCAGTCCAGCCTTGCTTTAGCTCAGGGAGCACAGCAATTGGCAGGTGGCACGTTCACAATGAATGGTATTTGTTTCAGGGCTACACTAAGTGTTTAGGAAAATGTGTTAGATTTATCTGCATAAATAGCATCTACTTCTTGTCACTCTGCCATGGAAGAAATTTTTCTTTGGTATGAATATCGGCTATGCCTTCCTAGGGGGACTAGCTTGTGTCTTCTTGGGGTGCAGAATCATAGAACAGTGTGTGCTCTGACTATTGCTTTGGTGACTAAGGTTTCAGTTCCAGGTTAGTACCCATCTGTAGCAAAAGGCAGGGGAGTGGGTAACATGGATTTTTGACATTTCTTTTCAGAAGTTTCCCCTGGGCAACTCACTTATAGTTCACTCACTTATTCATTGTTGCAGATGTGTGTTGGTGAAAATGGTGGAGATGGGGACAGGGAGGGAGGGGGCAAGGAGGGAGGGAGGGGTTTTTAAATAGCTGAGCGGATGGATGGAAAGATATCATATAGAACTCAACGTTTATGCCTGAAAACAATGGAAACTAATTCTGATGAACTTTACCACAACTTAATTAATGAATTGAAAAAGAATTTATGGGAAAGCTATTAGCTTAGCTCACAGGATTATTGGGAAGGGTGGAGAACAGGGCTCAAATTGGGGCCATATCCCCTAAGAAGCTGGCTTGTTGGCACTGCAAGAGCCCAAGTAGAGAAGTCCAGAATGGTACAGCTGGCTCTGTGGCTTGGCTAGCTTGCCTGAGGCTGAGTCATCATTCACCCCTGCCCAGGAACTCAAGAGTCGTCCCCCCACCCCCAATTCCCCTGGGGACAGCACAGGCTGTGGTGGGATATATTCTTTCGAAATAAATTCATGTTTAGAGTCTATGTAGCCCTACATGGTAAATATCCACTGCAGATTGACAAGAAGGAAGAAGGAGGAGGGAGGAAGAGGGAGAAGAGGAAGTGGGGGAGGGGGGATTTTAGAGCCAGAAAGAAATGGCCTTATTTTTTGCTGAAGAAGGATGGTTGGCAGAGAAATAATCCAGAAATTAAAGCCATACATAACTGTCATACAGAACTGCCCAGAGAAGAGCACTATTTATAGAGAAATTGTAGCATTAAAGGTGCGCGTGCTCTCAGAGTGCCGAGATGCTAACCCACAGAGTGGCCGACCTTTTTAGCTTTCCCTCAGCACGGCCATCCGGCCATCCGGCTCTCAACGAATCCTAATCTACTTTTCTCCCCTGGCAGTAAAACACATGGGAGCGATTGGCAGCCTTCTGCCTTTCTGGTAAAAAGTTTGGGTCAGAGACAGGCAGGAGCAAGCTGTCTGTCGCTGTTTCGTTTCTAAGCATCACCTTAAGTTTCATACAGTAGAAAGCGGAGGCACTTAACGCTCAGGATAAAGGAGACCTTGAAATCTGTATGAACCAAACGAGAAAGAAGGGGATGGGAAGAGAGAGAGGGGAGAAGGTAAGGGAGAAGACAAAGGGCTTCTGTGGGAGAGAAGGCCTTTTGGGGTCACCAGGGAAGAGCTCTTTGAACCCTTTTCTTCCTTGGGAACCCTACATCCATGGCAGTCTCTTCTAGCTCTAGGTCCTGGTGTGGCAATCAGGCTGCATTCTGCCCGAAGTTACTCCATGCTATGTAAAACAGTGATTTTTTTTTTTTCTGACTGTGCCTTGTCTC
The DNA here is from genome assembly GCA_902168425.1 of Peromyscus attwateri. Classification (NCBI taxonomy): domain Eukaryota; kingdom Metazoa; phylum Chordata; class Mammalia; order Rodentia; family Cricetidae; genus Peromyscus; species Peromyscus attwateri. Next base: position 27,679 of record CABHPP010127822.1, read on the forward strand.
CAGAGATCTCATTATACAGGCAGTTGTTTTTTTAATTTCATTTTTTAAAAAAAGATTTATTTGTATTGGTGTGTGTATGTGTGTCTTTTTTTTTTCCTGTCTGTCTCTCTGTGTGTGATTGTCTGCCGTATGTGTTCAAGTTCTTGAGGAAACCAGAAGAGGACCTCAGCTTGCAGCTATAGCAGATGCTGTTGTATTCTCCATCCTTCCCCTCGGAGAGGCTACTCGTCTCGTCTCTCTGTCTGCTTCCTGTCTCTCAGGCCTCTGAAATCCATTGAGGTCTGCTGTGGCCTCTTAACCCATTATTATAGATATTCTGTAACACACACACACACACACACACACACACACACACACACACACACACACACGGGAGGGGGGGGGGGGGGGAGAGAGGGAGGAGGGAGGGGGGGAGGGAGGGGGAGGGGGAGAGGGAGGGGGGGGGGGAGGGGGAGAGAGGGAGACGGAGAGGGAGAGGGAGAGGGAGGAGAGGGAGAGGAGTTACTGTGTGGTATATAATGAGTGATCTCAGTTAATATTAGTCGCTAAGATTAATATTAGCAATTAAGAATCGAATAAAAGAATTGTGTTTGCCTTGACCAGAGCTGTCAAGGAAAGTGGGAATATTTCTGGCAAATTGCTGCCAATGAAACCACCTTTGTGAATTGTTATTCAATAAATTCTGATTCTGTGGAAGGACACAGATGTTGTTCATCTATGTTTCAGACTGAGGAAGCTTCAAAGGATGTTCTGACTTCACCTGTGGATTTCCATACTAGGGAAGAACACACTGACACTGGCATGAATTTCGGGTGACCCTCTTGCCTCTTTTAAATGTCCTATAGATGAACACATTGGCAGAGGGACAATAAATTCTTTTGTCTGTGTGTGTTTCCTTTGTATGGAATAATCCCTTGGGTCATCTAACTGTGTTTGCACTAAGGAGAACTAATATCTAGACCTGAAAACATGAGCACCCTGCCATGATGGCAGGGGTGATGATGACTTCATCCAGCTTGAGCCTTTGGGGGTCTATAGAAGTAGATGGCAGGATTCTTGAATAAAGCAATTATTATCAAGTGCTCACTATGTATCAGGTCTATACATGTTTTTAGTTGAAAGGGTAAGTTAATTAATTTGATCCTTCTAACATCTTTCTGAGACAGGTAATGTGATCATCACCATTCCACAGATGAGAAAACTAAGTTGCAAAGGAACTCAATAGCTTGCTCAAATGGCAGAGTCGGGATTCCATCCCAAGCTGCAGGCCTCTCATTAGTTATAATGCCTCCAGGGATTGGTGACGTCTTTGCTCTACGACTGTGATATTTTGTACAGACTACAAATAGCACATCTGGAAGCCATTCGTCTGAAGTCTTTGGAGAAGCTGTGTCTAGAGGCTTAGAGTCACTTTGATATTAGAAAGCAAAGCAAAACAAAATGGGAAAGAAAACAACAACAACAACATATGTGGGCTATGTGATGTTGTTTTGCAAGCTGCACACCAAAGTGGTGTCTTTAGCCTAGAGACTGATCAAGGGGACAGCCAAAAATTCACGTGGTTGTTGGAGGGTCACTCCAGTGGAGGAGACACACCTTGATTGGCTCAAACAGTCTTTCCAGAACTCTGTGTCTGTGGTCTCAGCTCTTCAGCCATTATTCGTGAGAGCAGCCCTGACACACACCAGACGTGTGGCAGAAGCAGAGGAGTGTGGAGCGAGCTGCCAACCTCAGGCATCATTGTGTTAAACAAAGGGAAAGATGACAATGTGGTGAACCCTTCAGCCGGTCCTCCTTCCTTCAATTGTCTTCCTGTGTTCAGTCTGAGCCAGGCTTTCTGTCTTGCTAACGAGCTATGTCACCTATTTGACATTCCCATTCCAACACAGGAGCAGGGCTTAGAGAGCAAACAGGAGTCTGCAGGACTGCATGCATGTTCTCTTTGTTCTTCTGCAATGAAGACCTGGGAATTTAGTTACAACATGATGGGGTTTCCCCCACCCTAGTTCCCACTGCTGAACCCCTGGCTATCTAAAAGTCATAGTGGATCTTTGGGTTGGATGATCCCAATGATGAAGTCACTTCGGAGAAGTTCCTCCAAACCATTCTAGTCCTTTAGAAATCCCCTCTGAAATCATCCAGGGTCAACTGGGTACCATCTGAAGCACCAAGTCCAAGTCCACTCAGCTGTACTGCCTTTCATTCAGTCTTTCTGCATTTAGCACCCCTATGTGTCATGGAGCAGTGGGTTCCCAAAGCTGGAGTTCTCATCAACAGTCACCTGTGTTAGAAAGCAAAACTATTTTTTTAAAAGCATTTCATAATATTGCTTGCAACTGCCTATCCAAGCAAGCAGTGGTACCCAAGAATAAACCTTGGTGCTACCTGTAGCCAGGCCTATTTTTGCCTCCGAAGCTTCCTTTGCCAGCCTTCATGCTGGCTAAGCCTCAACATGTCTGGCCTATTTGATCCATGATGCTGGTTTTGCTCACTCTTGACTGTTTCCAGCCTGCGAACTGTTCTCTCAACTGAGACCAAGTGTTTGTTCCTGACTCTCATATGCCTGCAACTCTTATTATTCTGTGAGCCCCCTCAAAGGTGACCCTTCTGTCCCTAGTTTTACTGGCCCAGGCTTGATGAGTTCCCTATATTTTCTTCTCCCATTGATTATAATTTTTGTTTCAATTTCCCTTTCCCAGAGGTAAAATGTGGCCTTAATAGTTCTATGTGGGCCTGGACTCATTCCTTCCTCTAAAAAACTGTAACTATCACCTTCATGGATGGCTTATGGATGGTTTACATGGATGGATTATGAGTGATTCACAGATGATCAGTTTGCCTTAATGAACATCTCATTTATTGAATGGCTTGCTGTTTATAACAACATCCATATTTACTGTAAAGAACTTAAAATTTGAAAATACATGCAATAGAAAAGTAAGTTTCTTATTCTCATCTCCAGGAGACACCCACTGTGAACTGCTTGGTCACATGGTGTGTGAAGGTGTCAGGGTTTATGTGTGTGTTGATAGAAAAGGTTTAGTGTCATCTCAGTCCCATAGGACATAGGTCTTATCTAGACCCCATGCAGAAAACAAAATTTGCAGATGTTTAAATAGTGCAGAGTTTACATCTACCCTACATTGTCTTTGTGGGTCCTTTGCATCATTCCTGAATGACTTATGGTACCTAGTACAATGTAAACTGTAAATAGTGACCACACTGCATTGCTTGGGAAATACTGACTAAGAAGTCTGTCCATGTTTAATACATTTTAAGTTTTTCTCCAAATATTTTCAAACTAAAGTTGGGTGAATCCATGGAAATGGAACCAATTGATGAGAAGGACCATCTGTATCTATGTGTGTACAGGACTTGTATAGCTACATGTATGTAAACCTGGGGTTTCTTGTTATGGAGTTACACTATTCATGCTGTTTTGGAAATTATGTCTAATTTCTCAATCAAAATGTATCATCTTGTCTCATGCACATGTGAATCCACCTCATTATCTAAACTGTATATGCTGTTCTGCTTTAAATAGATGACAATGTCTTTTCGAAACACCCAATGATAGGAATCTTATTTGTTTTCAGCCGCTTTGCTGTAACCATGGACAGTGAGCATCCTTGGACATCTGTCTTTGATCACGACTTTGAGGATTTCTGTGGAGTTTAGACTTTTGGACAGGATGAAGTATCTGTGACCTTCAGTTTTCCTCCTCCACATAATGAGGACAGCTTGCAGCCGGCTGAGAGAATTAAATGAGATACTTAATATTGTGGGATGCTGTTATTCTAAACGTCTGCTGGGAATTTTCCACTTGATGAGTTTTTATTGTCAACAAAGACTTCCTTCCACCAGAAATAGCTAAACAGAGACTGGAGGATGGCTCCGTGGGCAAAGTGTTTGCCCTACAAGCCTGACAACCTGAGTCTGGATCCTCAGAACCTCAGAGAAATACTGAGAGAGTAGAACACGGTGGCACAAGCATCTGGAACCCCAGTGCACCTCTCTGGGAGATGGGGTGCTGAGGCAGAATAGTTGGAAGCTTGTGTTCAGTTAGCCTGGCATGTGCAGCACTGGACAAAAGAGAGGATCTCAAACAAGGAGGAAGGTGAGGACCTACACCTGAGGTTCTCCAGCTTCCACATACACACTGTGGTGCAGACATGCCCACACACACACACACACACACACACACACACACACAGCTGTCAACTGTCTATATATAACTCCAATTCCAGGGGATTTGATACCCTTTTCTGATTTCCATAGGCACTGCATGCACATGGTATACATACATACATACATACATACATACATGTAGGCCAAATGCACATACACATAAGATAAATCTTTAAAAGATAAAATGTTCTTATGAGAGAACTAGACATGTAGCTGTGGTGTATGGTGACAAATGGAAGTTGGATCTTCATTATGCTAATTTTCATTTTTAAAACAAATTTTAATGACATGTGTGCATGTGTTCATGAGTGTGTGTGTGTGTGTGTGTGTGTGTGTGTGTGTGTGTGTGCCAGAGGACAACTTGTGGGACTCAGTTCTCCCCTTCAACCATTTGGATCCCTGGGATCAAAAGCAGGTAGCTAGGCTTGGTGACTAGTATCTTTAGCTGCTGAGCTATCTTTCCAACGCTACTACAACTATTTCAAGCATGGCTTCAGATACTGTTTGTGGAAACTTAACCTCATGTAGACAACCTAACAACTTTGAATCAGTTACACACACACACACACACACACACACACACAAATACAATTACAACTACAGTCAGTTTCTTGTTAAATTAGCCTGGAAAGTTTCTATCATCTGTAATTAAGAACACTGCCTACCACATATGGATAATTATGAAAAATATGAAGATAAGTAATAAGGTAGAGGTACTTAGATTCTTTCCTATCAATGTGTTCTCCTTTTCCTTGTTGACAGGGCAGATGTTGACCCAAGTTCAGTTAAGGAAATACAGAAAAAATGGCTTCTTGATACTTCTTGCTAGGAGTTTTCATTCCTTTCCAGTAAGAAAGACACACATAAGAAAACCATCCTTTTTTATAGCTGTTCTCCATCTTTATGTTCTTGATGCTGTCATATAAGAATCAGTTGCTTGAAGCTCTGGCATCTAATTTCTGAATATGAAGAGATCTGTTATCCAATGTACAAATGACAGATTTCAAGAATGTAAGGTTCTTGGTTCTACAAATAGTACTGACTTTCCAGAGTAAACTGGAATGCTTACTTCCAAATTATCTTTAAAAGAGAAACACATCCCCTTTTAAGACATTGAATATTGGGTATTCTTGTTGTTTGTATCCAAACAAATGCTATTAAAAAAATGATTTGAGCCTCCTTACAACAGCTGAGAGAAGCCATGATGTGGGATGTCCTTCTGTACATTGTGCATATGTTTTGCTCTCTTTGGTTGATAAATAAAGCTGTTTTGGCCTATATCAAGGCAGGGCAGAGCAAGGCAGGAAACCAAGCAGAAATACAGGAGAAGAAAGCCAGAGTCTGGGAGATGCCATCCAGCTGCCCAAGGAACAACATGCCAGCAGTCAGTTAATGCCATGGCCATGTGGCAATACATAGATTAATACAAATGGGTTAATTTAAATGTAAGAGCTAGCTAGCAATAAGCCTGAGCCATAGGTCAATCATTTTGTAATTAATATCAAGCCTCTAAATGGTTATTCAAGAACTGACAGGCAGGAGAGAAACTTGCAATTACAAATGGCACCCAATGTGGGGCATGAATTTATAAAAAGTCACTTGCCTGTGGCTTTGCAGCCACTGGCACACACCAGAGCTGCACGCAGGTGCTCCTGCCAGAGTCACTACCCTGCTGGCTAGGTTTTCCTCTCTTTATCCCTAAGTCTCTGAGCAAGTTTGGGATTGGGGGAGCTGGTGGGCTGTGTGGGGCAGTGTGCCCTGGCAGGGCTGTTTGGGGTCAGGCCACGTTGGGTGCCAGATAAAGTAAGAACCTGCAGAAGTCTGTTCAATAATTTATTAAGGGATGCAATGGGAATAGCACACTCATGAATACAGAATGAAGCGGCTCCGCTGCCTCATCAACCGGGGAGATGGGGAAAGGTCTGGACAAGGTCACCAAGCTGTGGCATTAGGAAGCCTTCCACTGTCCAAGAGAGAGCACTCAACACTCCTCCTCAGTTCTTATCCAGTCACGTACCCAGACAAGACTACGCCCATAGGGCTGTCACCCCAATACCGTTGGCTAAACGGATCGAATTCCCACAACAAAGCTGGGTAAAGGTTTTGAAATTTCCAGACCTCAACTATATAAGCCTATTTCCAGCTGCAAATTAACCCCAAGTTTTTTGTTGTTGTTGTTTTGGTTTTATTTATTGTGTGTGTATTTGTTTTTTTGTTTTTAACCTGTATGTATAGCTGTGTGAGAGTGTCAAATCTAGGAGTTACCAGACAGTTGTTAGCTGCCATGTGGCTGCTGGGAACTGAACCCAGGTCCTCTGGAAGAGCAGTCAGTGCTATTAACAGCTGAGCCGTCTCTCCAGCCCCCAACCCCAAGTTTTTGAATCTTAATTCAATTATTTATTTGGAGGGAGTGTGCCTGAGCACATGATGTATGTGGAAGTCAGAGGATAATACATGAGGAGTCAGTCTTTCCTTTTCCCAGGTGGGTTGTGACGATCAAACTTCAGACCTGGTATAAGCACCTTTACTGGCTGAGCCATCTTATCAGCCTGACATATGGGTGTTTTTAATCCGAGGAACACTTCTGAATGGATAACTACCTGCTAGGGTAGAAAAACTGGACTCACTGTAATGTCCTTTGGAGAGAATGAAATTGTTCCAAGCTAGAATCGACTAATCTTACATAATTAGACTCGCACTGCTCCCTGGTATAAGAAAATCTGGCACTCGGGGTCTCTCAACAAACATAACTTCCACGTCTTGGAATTATATTCTAGCATATGATTTCATGTCTGTTCTAGAGTTTGCTAGTCCCAGGGACTCTATAAGGAATGACAATTGACACTACTCAGAATCTTCTAGGTTCATATCTTATTTTAGAATCAA
>CABHPP010127823.1:7545-30790 GCA_902168425.1 Peromyscus attwateri
AGAGAGAGAGAGAGAGAGAGAGAGAGAGAGAGAGAGAGAGAGAGAGAAAGACGAAAGAAATGTCTGAAACTCATCTGATTTTGACCTAAATTTCTTCTTGAAGCTCTTTCAGCAATAAAGGGAAAGAAGTTTATTTTTGTTTTTAACTTCCTGGCAATGTTAAGCAGAAGAAATTCAAGGCAGGGATACAGGAGGTTTCTAAATAGAATAGAATAAAATGACTTTGTGTCATAAAGGGCCTAGCAAATAAAAGTTTAATTATATTTTTATTACAGCTATTGAATTTTATGCAACATATGCTGTCTATTTTAAAATACATGTTCATTGAAAACCTACTTTATTCGTTTACACATTTTTCATAGTAGCATTTAGAAGCCTGTTAAAAATAAGAACCTGGCTATGAGTTAAAATGTTTCAATCAGCTAAAGTTACCAGTTCCCATTCATTGAGCAGTATATAAGTTACTATCATTTCTGTTTCAATGCTCACATATTATGCAATACAGCTAATAATTGTAAGTATACTTTTATTTACTTAACCAATGAAGAATTTTTTATAGCCAGTATTAACAATATCTTCTTAGAGGTGACAGGTGATATTATTTCCCCATCACCAGCTTTTTTTTTCTTTTTCTTTTCCTTTTTTTTATTAAGAGATTTTTCTATTCATTTTACATGTCAACCACAGATTCCCCTGTCCTCCTTTCTCCCACCTCCCAGCCTTCCCCCCCCCAAATCTCCCCCCCACCGTTCCCACCTCCTCCAAGGCAAGGTCTCCCATAGGGAGTCAGCAGAGCCTGGTACATTCAGTTGAGGCAGGTCCAAGCCCCTCCTCCCTGCACCAAGGCGGCACAAAATGTCTCCAATAGGTTCCAATAGGTTCCAAAAAGCCAGCTCATGCACTAGGGACAGGTCCCGGTCCCACTGCCTGAGTATGTACCCATCACCAGCTTTTTGCCATCACAAGCTCCTGGTGTAATGAGGTAACTTAATCCATGACAAGATACTAATTTTCATACAACAGGGAAATACTCACAAAAAAAACTAAATTTAGTTTCTAACAAATTATTTGGCAAGAGAAAACAGAATTCTAAACACCAAGAAATACATCTAGAGAGAATTAATGTACAATAGCGTAAATTTTACACACACCCCGTGAATTTTCAAAGTTGCTCTCGATTTTTATTGTGTGTGTGTATTTTACATGTGTGAGTTTGCTTGAAAACAACATGTGCTTTCAATGTGGCAAGTTCAGGGTACTTCTCTGTCCAAATTCTAAAAACTATGTAGTTTATATATGCCTCATAGCAAACATTGAATTAGATACATAATAAATCTCTTTTTCCAATTAACATGCATATTGGATAGAAGGAAATTGTGACTGACTGCCATGGCTTATCAATTTTGAAATAAAACTAAAAGAGATGAGGGGAACTTTGTAAAAAAAAAATGCCACCCTAGACTACTGTACAAGCAGTTATATTTAAATGAACACATCATAGTTTCCTCCAATATCTAAAATATGTTTTCCAAAAGCCTCTAGAGATTTCATTAATATTCACTCATTCAAAAAGTTTACCTAGGACCTATAAGAAAATCTAAAGATGTCACAGTCCTTTGCTATCTCCTACTTTCTATAAGTCATGCCACATGGAGGGCACCCAACTTACCTCATTAAGTTGCTCTTGGAAGTCTAATACAGTAGGTGTTTGATTTCAATATTTAAAAAAAAAAAACACATTAACTAAAACTCACTTCCTAGATAGGTCAGTTAAAATACAGTTTCCAGAAGAATGTCACAAATGGACTTACTTTGTTTCCCAGATATGGAGCTGGCGCACTCCAGTAGTATCCATCCAGGAGGGATCGCCGGGCCTCAGAGTTACTGATGCTGATCTGGTGAGGTGAGTCTGGGTTATCAAGCTGGGGAGCCACCTGAATGTGGCCGGAGATGTCTGTGAGATACCAGCCTCGCATATCTTGAACCTTAAAGAAAATATAACCATCAGTGGTTACACACACACACACACACACACACAACAACAACAACAACAACAACAACAACAGCTGCTCATTTTCTCCAGCATAGACCTTGCTGTTTTTGAAATTAGGAGTGGGGAAAAGCTACAGACACTGAAAAAACACAGGAGTTGTGTATGATGTGTATATCACCAAGCTTCCCATATGTACTCACATAAAATCTGTTGTTCATTTTTTAATTGAAAATTTTGAGAATCTTGATAGAGCCAAATAATAATCAGTTTTTACTGTTCCTTAAAATCTGGTTCCAAGCACTATGTGTGTGTGTTTGTGCATGTGCGTGAGATGTGTCTGTGCATATGTGCATGCAGGTACCTGTGTGAGTGCATGTGGTGGAGGTCAGAAATTAGCATCTGCTGTCTTCCTCAATTGCTGTCTACCTTTTTGAGACAGGGTCTCTCACTGGCCCCGGTGCTGATTTGGTTCCTCCCATCTCTGTCTCCACAGTGCTGGAGATATTGCTGTGCCCCATGGTACCCGGCTGTTTATGTGAGTCCTGGGGATTTATATTCAGGCGCCCAGGTTTGCATGGTAAGCATTTTGCTAACTTAACCAAAAATAGAAATCCGTTCTAACTTACACAATGGTTATAATGTCATATAATTTATCAAATAATTTGACTTGGAATTTTACATTTTTTACTTCAGTAGTATTTATTAATGCTTTAGGAGACCTAATATCTCACAAGTGTTGCGTATGTATTCATAAAGCAGAGGACAAAAGGAAATCATACACGCAAGACCTAAAAGGTAGCTTTTCATTCAATATTACAATTCTTCCTACTTTATAAATTTTATGTTTTGAGGTTCCACGTCATTTGAATCCACCAGAATGTTGCTATGACAACATCTCCCAAAACTGTATATATTCTTTGCCATAGGATCAGAAGTACCTCTGGGGACTTATATCCTGGCCCAGAAAAGGAAATCACTTTAAGGAAGGAATAAAAGATGAGTAATGGTTTGCTTTACAGTGTTATACCCTAGTCAAGGTCAGGTATACACTTTCACTTCAAATTGAAGCCATTCTGTCTAGTTAAGACAAAGCAATATTTGCTGAGGTGTAAGGCTACAAGTGAGACACCAGGGTTGTATTAGTTTTATTGTCACTGTGACTAAATACCTAATATCAACAATGGGAAGGATTTGTTTTGCTTCTAGTTTCCAGAAGATTTGTCCATCACACTGGTCAGACTGTGTTAGAGAAGAGTCATCTAACTCATGGTGTCCAGTGGGCAGAGTATAGAGAGGAAGAATCCATGGCCTAATGCCCCTTCCCAAAACATTCCCCTTGGACTTACTTCCTCTTACCAGGCCCCACTTACAGGATTCCTACCATCTCCCAAATAGACTACTCAACATTTCAATCTATCAATAGGATAAACCATATACTGGATGAGAGTCTGTGTAATCCAGACATTATTGCCTATATGCAGAAGAGTACTCTATGAAAGTCCTACTCAGCTCTCAGTTTAGTCACGCTGATAACCCAGGTTAGTCACCACAGGGGCTACCAGTTTCAGAATACTACTTCCCGAGATATAGTTGGTGTTGCAAGTGATTGATAGCAACCACAGTGATAAGACTGAGGATGTGTAGACTAAACATAACTTTTAATTTTCTTTTTGTGTAGAGATTATTTGATTTTTGTTCATCTTTAAAGCTTTGGGATATCTAAGTCAGCTTTGATCAAAAGAAAATACCAAACAAGGTCAATGGCCACTGGATAATTAGACAATAATAAATTCTGACATCTGCTTTCTAACTTTAGCTATCCTTCAGGTATTCCGAGACATCTGAAATAGGAGTGTGGATCTAGGTTTAGAAGACTAAGACTTGAGTGCTACCTGTTCCTTGTCCCTTGGCAAACTATGAAACTTAAATTTATCAGTGGAATTGTTAGGAATGTTAAGCATGACTCTGTAAACAAAATGAAGAAGTTAGACTTTGAGTCCATTTGTCATTGTTTCTTTCGAGTTTTTTTTTTTTTTTTTTAAATCAATACATTGGATAAGTACCTAGAGATTCACACTCAGGCACAAGAGTACAGTCAGAAACTTCTTATTTCAAATGACTTAAAAGCGATATAGACAGAACAATATTTCATGATTGTGCTCTGGATTAGTTTGCAGATCGAAGCTGGAAGAAGTGCTTAGGAGCTAGCTTATCAAAACATCAGTCTATAAAACATGACTCTGACATGCCGTTCTGCTGTTCACAATCGATTAATATCTACCCAGGTAGAACCCCACAGTGTCTCAGTGGCCTCTCTCTGGAAATCTACTTCTTTATTCATTCTAAATTTGTCTTCTTCCAGCCTACTTCCTATATGTTCTGCACTCAAAGTCCAGCCCATGTCACTATGGCAATCCCCAAAGATCCCACTTTCCTTTCATATATTTTCCACAGGGGAACAAATGGTTCTCTGCAGACAGGCAGTGAGGAGCATGGTGGGCAATGTGGGTAGAGATGTAATATGTGTTTGTTTTAACATGAGACTGTTAGAAAAAGACAGTCTCAGTTATTGCTGAAGAACTGACAAGTCAGGCTTTTCTTAAGTGACATGTAGAACATATTGGTGAATAGTAAAATAAATTTACTATTGTGGTCTTACGTTTTTTCTCTCATACATCTTACATTTGGGATGAAAGCAACATGATTTTCATTATGCTTTCATATATGGGAGCTGACAAGGGTTGCATCTACTTCAGAGACGACTCAGTCTATACACTTACAAAAATACTTTAATACAGATTATTTTAGTGTATGTATATAAGGTATGTGCATGAGTGTGGATACCCATAGAGACCAAGAGGACATCATATCACCTGGAGCTAGCATTATAGGCAGTTGTGAGCCACCTGTGGGTACTGGGAATCAAACTCTAGACTTCTTCATGAACAGCAAGCACTGAGTCACCTCTCTAGGCCACAGATAAAATCTGAAAGGTTTTGAACATAAGTACAGAAAGAGCATTTGAAGGAAATTCCATACACTTTCTTTCTGGGCAAGTTTAAGTTGTATCTAAGGTTGTTTTTGTTTTGTTTTGTTTTATTTTTCAATTTCCTACAAAAGAACATAAGTAGCAGAGACAGGAAGGAGCACGGGGTGGTAAGTGGAGGGCAGTGAGCATTCTTACATTGTCATATGTCCAGTAGGAACTCTGACATCTGTTTGACACCCCTGAACAGAAGCACTCATCACAGCCTTTTGGATTATCCTCTTGCAAGTTGAAGAAGCCAGATTTGCAACGGCTACAGTCTTCACCTTCAACATTCTCCTGAAAGTAGAGAGAAGTGTGTTAGCAACAGAGACATTCTTCAAAGGAAGAGTTGGATCTATGCCTGTATAAGGAAAACATGACTGTAGTCCTCATTTTACTTTCTCACCCATTTGTAAAGCACAGAAATGTCATGGAAAACAACTGCTCTAAAGTTTCCTGTTAAGGTCTGTTGTTTTAACATCACAACCCATGTGTATAGTGGGGTTTACTGAGCGCTAAGGACTGCACTCAATGTTACTATTTTGATCTTTATTAAGAATGTAGATTAAATATAATACATCAAGAAAATGTGTTAGTCTGATGAACGTGGAGTCAATATTAAGCTCACTATTATGTGTTAAAGATCATCTTCATCTTCAAATATATGATAAAATTAAAACACTTCTATTATATAAAATTGTTAAACCTTCATATTACAAGTTAAAAATATATGCATTTGAGGCAAGCATAAAGGCTTGAGATGTGGAGAATCTGGGGCAAATATGTATAGGTAAGCAGAAAAGAGGGAAACTTTTTCCCCTGCTTAATTTTATACAGTGTTTCCTAGCCTAGTAGGATATTTATATAGAATAATATTATGGAGAAAATCCATTCTTATTCAATGACTGTTCTCCAGATTAGGTTCATTAATCCTAATCCCAATACACAGAAAACACATTTGCTTCTAGGTGAGGCTACATTGTGTGCTCAGACCAATGAAAGTTGACTGCACAATGAAAATCTAGGAAGGGTGTCATCTGATTTAAGAAGTGGTTAATCCTGATTAATACCTCCAAATGAAGGCTTCCTCTGCAGGAAGTAGATTTCCAGCATCCTTAGGCATGCATGACTCCTTAACCCCCTCTTCCTTGCATTCTCCTTCTGCGTCATTGCATAGCTTTCCCTTTCCTTAGAGAGCTAACTTGCTTACCTACTGTTTCTATAGCCTCAAATGCACTGCTTTACTATAACCATGAAATCTTATCTAGGCTTACAAAGATTATTCTCTCCAAATACATGTAATATTTAGTCATAGGTGGAAACCTGTTGTTTAATTTCCAGCACAGCAACTGCATTTGAATCTACTGCTGTTTCAGCCAAGAATTGAGGCTCCAAAGTAATGGCCCCTATGGGACTTTTATGTCCCTCCAGATCTGCCTCCTGTCTCTGCCACCAAATGTAGTTGTAACTAAATCTCTATTGTTCTATTTATCAATAAGACTTGGGAGTCAGAGGCTGGGGTGAAAACTTGCTAGCTCAGAGAGGTTTAGGAGCAACTAGCTGACCTTTCTTCACCAGTGTGTCTCTGAAAGATAGTATCTTTCTGCTCTGCCAAACCAAAAGAGACCACTGCACTCAAAGTCCTTCCATACTACTTCTGTAGATCTCTCTATCCACCTTCCATATGCCCTCTTACTCTATAATTAACTTCTGTCAACCTGTTGCTCGCTCCAGCTCTTGACCCAAGGTTGATTTTATTGAACTAAAGCAAATACATACTCTGGTTCACAGTGTCATCATATATCCTACAACAGGCACCCTTCTGTGTACATATTTCCAGAAAATAACAAGTTTCCTGGGCAATGTTGAGAAATGGCTTCATACAACTTTATTAAGATTAAACAAATTGCTTGGTGATGGTATTTTTATGTATATTAAAGTGTCACACAGTGGATACTTATTAAAAATATATTTGAGAGGCTAGGGAGATGGTCCAGTTGGCAACACGCTTGCTACATAAGTACCGAGACAAGAGTTTTAGCACCAACATTCAAGTTAACAAACAAAGAAAGCAACGACAGAAGAATAAGCAAAGTGGAAGGATGCTGGGTGCACAGTGTGAGTCTCTAACCCCAGGACTGAGGAACCAGTGTCAGGAAGGATGTCAGGCTTCCTGGATAGCCAATCTAAGCTGAATTGGCAAGCTCTAAATTCAGTGAAAGACCCTGTCTCAAAATTTAAAGGTGGAGTGTAATAGAGGAATACATCCAACATGGCCTTCTCTGGCTTCCACATGAATGTTTGCATAGGCAAACCTACACATACATTCATGCAAATACACAAAATACATTTATGTAACCCATGATTGAGAAGATGGGGTGGTAAAAAAATGTAAAAACAGAAGACAGAAAATAGGCCCCAAATAAGGATAAGTTTTCAAGAACAAACAAGAGCTTCTTCTAAGATTTTAGAGAATTTATTTAAACTTTGATTTTTGGCTTTTAACATCCATGGCCCATTCACAACCCCAACTATTATTGTATCTCTGGGATCCTTAACCGGGGGTGGGGGGGGTGGGGAATGCCTACAGTGCCATTTCATGTCTTTGTATTTAGTGTCAATATGTATAGAAACTGAAGTGTGGTTACTAACATTCTCACCAGCTTTAAATTTTCTAGCCTGATTCCAAATATTTTGCAATGATAGATATCAGCAAAAGTAATCAATCTACTCTCGGACCTGTAGGGACAAAGAAATCCCCAAAGCAGCAAAGAGCATCTTCAAAAGAGTGCACAGGCAGGAAACATGAAACATATCTATAATTATAATTTAGCTTTTTCCATTGAGGACACGGTACAGCTGTTCTGAACACTGTGTTCTTCTGGGCTCTGTCTAGTCTACTTTTCATTTATTCTAAATTGAAAGCAAATAATGCCACTTTTCTGAGATTCAGACTGAGCTAAACAATTAGACATTTTTAGACATTAGCTACATATTCCTTAGTGCCACTTTAGCCTTGTAATGTGACCTTGAGAAAAATTATGAATAAATCATTGTATATTCAGTTTAATCTAATAACCCGGAGCAGCACATTAAAGTGGGAATTCTAGGTACTGTAAAAGACGAGAATAGAGCCAAGGTCTCTGTTCTTAAAAGCCAGTGTCTATCTAGATAAAAGGATACACCTGAAATTAACTTTACTGCAAGGTGGAACATGGTCAGTACATCTCCGAAGCAAATTGACTTATGAGAACATACTTAAGGAGGCACGGATTCTTCTTGTGAAGGCTTTACACCAGGAAGAAAATTGCAAATAAACCTTGCAGCATGGTTTTAAAAAATTAAACTTGTTGGTAGATATAGGGAGACAACTATGTTAGCAAAGACAGTGAAAATAATGTTTAATATGAGGAAAGTTTTATTTGTTACCTGTTCCAAATAAACTCACGGAAAACTTCCTATATGGTAAGCATTTCATTTGGTACTTAAAATCAAAGGCTTACTCTTAAATAATTGACATTTAAGGGTATCCTAAGAGATGGAACCTCTTCTCTTAGGAAATGGGAAATAATTAATGGGAGCTAAGCTGGAGACAAATCCACAGAATTATATCTGAGGCACTTGAGTTGACAGTCGTAGTAAAATATTTATGAGATGTGAGACAGTGAGACACAGAAATCTTTCACTACTATATAGTATAGGAATGGGTTAACTCAGCAGGTTTGAACGTTCAAACACATCATCTAATGATGAATGATATGTTAGAGCAGTGGTTCTCAACCTTCCTAATGCCATGACCCTTTAATACAGTTCCTCATGTTGTCATGACCCCCCCTTCCCAAATCAATCATAAAATTATTTTCATTGCTATTTCATAACCGCAATTTTGCTACTGTTATGAATCATAATTTAAATATTTTTGGAGATAGATATTTGCCAATGGGGTTGTGACAACCTCTGTGCTATGGGGAACTAACCAAAAGATATTTGAGACGGCCTTCTAGAATGATTTTGTGTATGTGGGAACTAGGTTCCCATTAGCTGATTTATATTAACACTCTACTAAATGTCTACTAAATATCTCACTCATCTGGAGGCTCCAGAGCCATGCTATATCAGTGAGACTTTGTGGATACTGCAGATGAAGTAAACGCTTGCCACATGAGCATTCCATATTGACATAACTATCTATTTGACACGACCCTGGATACAAGACTTGAGTGAGCTTCCTTAGTTAGCAATACTCCCTACTTGTCACATATGGTGGGAGAGTAAGCGTTCTGCATGCTTCTGCTGGGAGAGGATGACTGACATCTTGCGCTTTGTTTTTCCTGGGCTCTTCACTGTGCCTCTTCTGTCTGTAGTGATTCTCATCTGGAACTGCTCATGTAATAAAACGTAACGTGAACATAGTTTTATAAATTCTGAAAGTCCTTCTAAGAAGTCACTCAAACTACTATGGTCTCCAGGAACCTCTAAATACCATACTAGGGATGATGGAACCTATAAAGCATTTGTAGACTAATAAGAACATGTTGTCCAACTGCTACTTTTGTCTCATTTAGTTTAACTACTATTTGAACTAAAGTATTTTAGGTCCGTTTTGCTGTTCTCAAGTTAATCCTGCAGTTTCTTCATAATAAGCTGCAATTTACCAATACGTCAACAAGGCAAAAACCTAACTTAGAGCATAATGTTGTCACCGACAAGTTTTATCCAGTCTCAAGCATCTGAACTTGAGCTAAACAGAGTTTGCTAACTGGCCAGACTATGTTCAAATAAGGGAAATATCTAGATGTAACCAATCCAGCTATTCTTATATTTTATCTCCAGTTTATCTCCAGATGCTTATTGGTCACGCTGGAACGCAGAGTTCTCTGAGTCTCCTCTGGTTCTGAGTGTTACCTGATTCACAAGCCATCTTTAAAAGGAGCTTTCATGTTAATGTTCAGTGAGATTAAAGGGCACTCATTACATCCAAAACTGCAGTACGCTGACTATTGTCAGGCTCTAGCAGAGACAAATCTTGCACACAAATAAATAGGACCTACTGATGTTTGCACCCTTATGGCTGCTGTAGTAGTTTGAATGTGAAATGCCCCAACAGACTGAGGCACTTAACTCTTGCTTTCCACGGAACAGTACTATTCTAGGAGCTTGTTGAATGTCCAGGAGCTACAGCCTTGCTGGAAGAAGTGCATCACTGGAATTAGACCCTTAGGTTGGATCATCTAGCCCACTTCCTGTTCATTCTCTTTTCCCTGACTGCAGCCACCTTATTCTCCAGTTACATCCACACCATGAAGGACTGTGTCTCCTTGAATTGCTGAAACAGGAAAGTCATAGTAAACCCTCCCTCCACCTAGGTGCTTCTTATTGGCTATTTGGTCATGGTAATCAGAAAAGTAACTAATACTACTCCTGACAGGGCCTTTTGAATTTGAATCAGAGAAATTCTGTTTAGCTCACTAGAACTCTACTTTCTAGACACTTCAATGGGGGAAATCTATAAACTTATTAGATTTTCCTTCCTTTATCAAATCTCCTCAGGAAGAAGCATAAGTCATAATACATCTAACAATTGATGTATAGGGTTGTGCTTGAAAATGATTCTTTAAAAACAATAGTTTCCAAAGTGATTACTGAAGAACACATGGTGTGATGTATGCATTTCATGTCATAGAGAGTAGCATGATTCCAATGCAGAAGTTGATTCTGAGACTTTTATGTGTGTATTAACAGTGTCAAAGGACCCTCACCTTTGACAGTGTAGGCTACACAATCATCTATATAATTAGTACCTTCATACGAACATGATCTTGGAAGCCTGAGTGTTGCTCTTTCTGCAGGTTTGGGGCATTGTATTTTGGGGTTTTATTTTTACACCTGTGATTCAATATTCCATTCACCAGTCAGCCTCTTACTGTATCCCCATTTCATACAGGAAGATCTGCTTTGAGAGCTGAGATCTGGGACTTGCAGGTTTTGACTTTACGTGAGAGTGAACCATCTGCTCTATAGGAGAGCTCTCTGCACAACTTCGTTTCCTTTACTACACATATCAAATTGTTAATAAATGCTCTGCACATTATTTCTTTCTGTGACTCACGCATCTAGTCACAGCTGAGCATCTCTGGTCCAGGTATGCTAGGGAGTAGCAAACTGTACTCCAGAGGATTATGGCAAAAGCAACTGAAAAAGTGCACAGATAACGTAAGACACACTGGAAAAAAAATCCCTGCTCTGAGATAAGAACAAATAACACGTGCTGTGGCCGACACCAGATTATCACCACAGTCCCCGAGTCTCTGAAGGAAAACTAAGCAGAAAAGTGACAGAGTTGATACAAAGGATGCATTCTGTTTTCCTCCTAAGAGAAAAATGATCTATTGCAACACTGTCCTCTGCAGTTGAGATGTTTTTAGGTGTGGTTACCCACTAAAGGCTACTTGCTGAAATAAATAGATAAAACCATTGTTTTTGTTATTTTCTTATCTGTTACATTCTAAGGCTGGCAGACCACCCCATTGGTCCCCAAACTACAGGTAAGAGTATAACTGATCCTGAACTTCTAATATTGAGAGTTATTTTCATTGTTATGGTACTTCCCTTCTTTTTGTTCTAGCACTTCTTTGTACTGATCACCTTTTAAAGAGTTACCAGCATAATTTGATGTTTCAAAAACATTAAATGTCTCGTAATTTTATCTAAGTAATCAGGGTCTATGCCATTAAAGCTCTCATTACTTCCAATGGGCAACTCTTGTCAATTTATTTTAATATTTTAAGTGTTTGGAGTCCATTAGTGATTTTGCTAATTTACATATTTAATGATAGTTTCCACAATGAAGTCAATGAAATGGTACAATTTCCAGGTTTCACACTTTTATTCTAGAAATAACTATTCCTAATACACGTTTACTGTTCATTTCTAGGTTATTCTAATTGCATACACTAACTTTTAAATATGGACCAATCATAGCCTATGAATTTCCCTTTGTAAATATTCTATATAATAGATAATACATTCTTCCACACTGTGATATTAAAAGCGTCACTTTGCTTGAGACCAGTGTTCTCAATTTAGTCAAACTATTTTTCATTATCATGACACTCAAGGGGCATGCTTGGTCACATTATCATCATAATCTTCACTGAGAAACCTTAAAACTGCAGATGGCAGCATGTATAGATGTACTGCAAGGATGTACTTATCTTACATGTAAAATCAACGTTTTTGTCCCTCCTGAAATAACACCCATCTCCTCAGGAAGGCTTGTTTGCTCTAGTCCCATAATTCCATTGACTGTGTATGCATAGTAAAATGTCTAATTAAAAGATATTGTCGTCTATCCTACAAAACACTCTTAGTGGCTGCCCTTTATTTCTTTAGGACTATTTTTTTTTGCAATGGAATAGCTAAATTTGAAAAGCCTTACTATGTAGCTAATTTTTTTCCCTTCAAGTCGGAGGCTGGTGAGCTGACATCAATTTTCTTTTTGTGATAGCTTCCTCAGTATAGCCTCTCTCTGGAGAAATAGAGTCACAATAGCTTTCCTGTTTCCATTCTCATGAAGCTTCCTCCTTATAAATTAGGTACGACTTTAGCAGTGTGTGTTTAACCGTGATTGTTAGTCAACTGGGAATTCTATTGATAAAGTTACTGAGACTATCTACAGTGACATTTAAGTTTTTTGTTTTTAAATGATAATTGCTTGGGAAATTTTGTAGTCACGCTTAGTCTTGAGGCTCGCGTAGTCAATTATACATTTTTCTTCCATAAAAGCCTTCATTTTATGTGTCTTAGTATTAAAATAAGTTAACATATGGAAAGATAATTACTTAATTAGCAGTATTTGTTGAGTGCATATTCTTTAAACATACGGATCCAGAATTAGATAGTATGTGGTGGTCTGGGGAAAGATGAAAAGAAATGAGAGAGTTTCACTTCTCACAAACTAAGTTTTATTCAATGTTGTTTAAAAGGATTGGCCATATACTAGTTTAAAAATTTTTACCCAGGAACTATTAAAATAAGATCTCAGTACAGAACAGAGCTTCATTCCAAATGCAGCAAGGATAAGTGGGGCTTTATAAACAGAATACAAGAGGGTAAGGCCATAGAAAGCTACTAACAGGGAATATTAAGGATAGGTACACTTGTTAAAACTACTTAGTAGCTTGCATGTGGAAGGCAGGGCAGCCTGCTCCGATGGGAAGGATGAGGGACTCACAAGAAGCTGATTTAGAAGGATTCTTATTAGACAAGGTTAGACTTGAGGATTAAGCCCAAAGGAAATGTGTAGACAAAAAGAGGGGTCAGAAGAGCCTATCTAATGTTGGGTAAGGACAGAGTCTTGTGTGTGTGTGTGTGTGTGTGTGTGTGTGTGTGTGTGTGTGTGTGATTTATGTTACTGTGATATTTTCTCTATGAAATTTAGATTAGAGATAAAAATCACTTGCATCAAGATTCTTTGTAGAAATGTCATGACTTTAAGCAACAATCAATCAAAAATAATCACATGTAAATCTATATGTCCATACGGATGTTCTGTTTTCTAGGCACACCTAATGAGATTTAGGTAAGATATACTCAATATCATTGCTGTATATATAAGTAAACAGCATTAAATGGGACAAGAAACTGACGGCCAACGTCCATGATGTTTCCATTATTTTCCTCACTTCTTTCTTATAATCATTGTGTTATCTTTTTGTGTGTGCAATGATGAGGACATTACATAGGTTCCATGTCATCACCCAAGGTAAGACAGACATAAGGTAGGATTCAAATGCTGAAAATATTTTAAAGGAAAACTGTGAGCATGATTGTCGGAGGAGAATGCTTCCTAATGGGAAATTCAAGAAAGTGTTGATGGGAAAGTGGAGACTAAGCTGGGACTAAAATCATCAGGCAAAATAAAGTAGAGGAGAGATGAAGTTTCCTAAGCAGTCTGAAAGAGCTTAGAAAACTCCAGTCACTGAAAGCTTGGGGACTAGGGAATTTAATCAAGTCTGGGAAACAGTGACAGATGCCCACAATCATTCCAGACAGGTAAGTTGAGGCCCAAACGCATAGCCTTGTGGACTACTGAGGTCATAATGGAAAGTGTAATAAAAACAAAGCAAAGCAAACTGAAGCACAGACTCCAGTTTCTACTCTTGTACTAAGACTTTGGTAAAAATAAAGCCAAATGTTCCTTCCGGGATCAAGGTCAATCTATATTATTTATGGCCTTCCACAATCCAGCTCATTGGAAATAAATAGTATAACACCAAACTACAAAGGAGCCAAATTCTAGTATATGGTACCAATATATAAGCAATGATCAAAAGTGAGGTAGCTTTTATTTTTTTTATTTTTATTTATTTATTTATTTATTTATTTTTGGGTTTTTTTTTTTCGAAACAGGGTTTCTCTGTATAGCTTTGCACCTTTCCTGGAACTCGCTTTGGAGACCAGGCTGGCCTCGAACTCACAGAGATCTGCCTGCCTCTGCCTCCCGAGTGCTGGGATTAAAGGCGTGCGCCACCACTGCCCAGCAAGGTAGCTTTTATATTTAGAAGACATGTATATTTAAAATTTTCATGTACAGTATATTTAAAATTTTCTTACATGTGTGCTCATCCGCAAAAATGTACAATTATTAAATATTTTCAGCTTTACATGAATGCAAACTTTAGGACATCTATTTTTAACTGAAGGTTTTGGAAGTCATCGTTCCTTATACACATAGATTTACTGTGATCAATTTGTTTCTTTTTATTAGATTAAATGAAGATTTTGTTTCCTCTCAGTGTCTCTGAGGAATTGATTATAGCACAGCTAGTGGGTCTGCAAATCACGGATACTCAACTTCTTAAATAAAATCCTGGTCCATCTGTGTACCCTCCCATTCAGCTACACTATCCCCAGATTAATTCCAAACCTGAATACAATGTAAATTACATGCCAATAAGTGTTACCCTGAATTTAGGGGATTAAGAGTGAAAAGTGTACATACATTCTATATATATATATATATATATATATATATATATATATATATATAATGATAGCTTTTCAAATATTTTTTCTTTTCTCTATTTGGTCTTATCTGTGATACTGGGATCAAATCTGGGATTTTACGCATATTAAGCAAGTATTTTATATAGCCCTAGTTTTTCACCCTGTGATGAGTTGAATCCACAGAGGTTACATAAACAGACAAGGAAAGTGAGCTTATTATAATTCATGTTTGCTATTTTCCTGGTATTTATTTTTTCTAAATTTCATTATAATAAGTATTTATGTATTAAACATCTTTTATATAATTTTTAAAAACGTATTGTTAAACTTGTTTAGGACAAATGTTTAGTCATGAAATTTCTAGAGCACAGGGTACAGTCTTCTTGAATTAGTGGTACCAATTCATCCTAATAACAATGACAAACATTTACTTCCATTTCCCCAAAGTTCCTGTGTGCTGTTTGGTAGTATCAGCTGTCTCCACATTTTCAATTTTATTTTACATTCTTGGCCGTTTTTGTTTTTTTTTTCATTTTGTTTTTTGAGATTTCTCTACTGTGTATTTTGATCACATTCATTCCCCGCTTCTGCCCTACTCTTTGCTTTCCCTGCCCACCCAACTTCCTGTCACATTGTTTAAACTCCAGTCCAGGTTGTGCTGTCTGTGTACTCCTGGATGTCTGCCTTCCACCTGAGGGTGCTACCTACCAGGGGCCACATTCTTAAAGAAAACTCTCTCTCTCTCTCTCTCTCTCTCTCTCTCTCCCTCTCCCTCCTCCTCCTCCTCCTCCTCTTCCTCCTCCTCCTCCTCCTTCTCCCCTCCCCCGCCCTGAGAAGCAATCACAATCAGAGTCACCATTTTATTTCTGGATATCATAAGGAAAGAATTAAATCAATTCTATTCTCATATAGCACACAGGGTTGGGAGTTTGATTCCTCATTGGCCACTAACTTTTCTTCTCCCAGATCTCCAGAGACACAAAAAGCTGCCCGGCTGCTTCCCTAAATTTACATCTTGGAGCTGTAGTCTCCTGCCCACATTTGGAAAGCATTTCTGGGGTCCCCAAAAGAAGCAGTTCAATTCTTGTCTATCTCTGTGGACCAATTCAAGTGTATTAACTCCTATGAATATTGGACTTTATCTTAAAACTAAGACTGACCTTCTACCTACACCTCACCTATCTTGTTACTCAAATTGGCATGAGCTTAGGTTTAACAGATTTCCCTCTTAGGTCTAACACCTAGAAATTCCCATCTGTTTCCTGAATCTAACTATTTTTAGTTTACTAGCTGAATTTATCCAACCAATCTATATGTTTGAAATAATAGAAGCTGGGAAAGTTGTGTCCATCTCAACTCAACACAGCTTTTAGAATCTCTGTCACTTAAAATTCATAAAAGAAAAAAAATAGGCCTCGAGTTTCACAATGAGGAAGTTCTTTAAACTGTTTTCATACTCAATGCATAGTTCTGACTCAAGAAAACTATGAAAAAGGAGCCAGGCCAGCCAGATAACTCAGCACATAAGATGCTTGTTGCCAAATTGACAACCAGAGCTAGATCCCCAGGACTCACAAGGTGTACTGAGAGAACTAACCCCAGCAAGTTGTCCTATACACATACATGCACACATACATATATACACATACAGTAAGTCAATAAATGTAATAAAAAAGTTTAAAAAGTTAAAGCATTTGAAAAAGAAAATAATGAAAAATTCTCTTTATATATCAAAATAAAGAAATAGAAATGTAAATTTTTATTGATTAATATGCACTTTGCATGTTCATACTTAAACATACTTATAATTTATATATATTTTATACTCTATTCATAAATAAATACTTGTTTAAAGTCAATTATTTTTGCCGGGTGGTGGTGGCACACGCTTTTAATCCCAGAATTTGGGAGGCAGAGCCAGGCAGATCTCTATGAGTTTGAGGCCAGCCTGGTCTGCAAAGTGAGATCCAGGACAGGCACCAAAACTACATAGAGAAACCCTGTCTTGAAAAAAAACAAAAAAGAGAGATAAAGTCAATTATTTTCATATCAATACTACATGAATATACACGCACACACATACTTTATACTGAAATAAAAATCTACCATTTTATTGTAAGCATCCAATAATATTTTTCTTCTTATAAAGAAATTGGATCTATATTATTTTTTATCAGTTAGCATAACTACTTCAAATCATAATTTTTTTAAAAGGATATATCTCATTCCTTTCTGTACTAGTGGGTGTTCCTTTGAATATTTAAATTGTATGCATAGCTGTTTTAAATACTTAGCTATTTATCATTCTTATAAATGAGAGGTGATGGGCAATTCATCACAGTGCAGTGTCTGTACGTTGTTACACAGTTCATTATAAGACACCATGATATAATTATGTTGCAACATAATTTTTGATAAAAGTAACTCATTCATTATGTGTGTATACTTTTTATATTTTCATAGTTGTGCTGGCATCTTATGAAACTCGCTTTCTGCAAATTTTTATCATAGGACTCCTTAAGAACTGCTGTTTTCTATTTAAAATATCACACTATTGAAAGATGTTGCTTTCAATGATGCTATGTAGTTAATTTTTAAATCTCTTTTATGATTTCTTAATTACTGTTTATTGTAGCGTTTTAATGGCGTGCTTAGAGCATCAAGTGTGTTCATGGTGGCTTTTTTTCTCAGGATCACAATAACTCTTCTCAAGACTCAGTGTCTAAGCAGCTCCAGAAACTTTCCCTGTGAGCACAGCTCATCACCAGATCTCTCCTGTCTCAGTCTTCCTGGCTCTATATTCATCTCCCAAAGAAGCCAATGAAATGAGGTTTGCCTCTCTCCTTTGTCAGTCTTCCCTTAAACGTAGCAGATGCCCAACTTTTCTTTAAAGGTGTGTATCTGAAAATGCATCCTTGCTCCTGCTTAAGTTCCTGTATCCTACAGACTCACGATGTTCCTCTCCCACTTTAAGCTTAGCTCTACCTGTCCTGCACTCAAGCAAGTAATAAGATTAGAGCATAAACAAGATCTTTCTCAGTGCATATTAGAGAAGAACTGAAGCCTGTAGAATTGTCCCAACAGCATTCAGAATGGGGTGGGGGTGGGGCGGGAGTGTCTGAAGCAAGCTGCCACTCAATCATTGCTGTCCAGAGCTGGTCTTAGAGAGCAGTTTTCATTTCAGGTAATACTAGAATGAAATGCACTAAATCTAGAAAATTTATTATATTCCAATACATGAGAGTTTTCACAATGGCTTTTTGTTCACTGTGTAAGCAGTAAGTGGTCCAGTTTCAAGACAGATGCTTAAATAGTCTCTAATATAATACATGCTTATTATGTAAATATCATTTGTATATAGTTTTATTATTGTTATTGTATACAGTAAGTATACATAAAATACACAAATAATATACTATATAGTGTATTTTAGAAATGCTTTTACTAATAGGCACTTAAATATTAAAAATATGTTATTGTGCTGTAATATTTGTGCATATACATCAAAATTCTTATGTACCAACTATTATCATATATTCCTAGATAAGCATAATAAATTAGTTAAAGAAAGGAAAGACTTAATTTAACTGTCTTGCTCTTAATATGGCCCTATCAAAGATATCAAAATTGCTTTTATGTTTATAATAATGTGGCATGCCACCATTTTGAAAAGATTGCTTATTCACTTAGTTAATACAATTATGCACTAGTCAGAGCACCATGGAACAGACTTCTGTACCTGAAGTAAATTAGTCCTATTATTTCAAACTTGTGCATACCTCTGTTTCCTATATGTGTGAAGACTGCAGGTGTAATAAGTCCCTTAGTGTTGACATGGTGAGCTGTTAGCTGATTATGTACAACATGTAAAATTGCCTTTCTGAAAGTACCCATGGGAGAACACATAGAATCTTTAATCAATTCCACTAGGCCTTCTTACACTTTGGTAATTAAATAGAAGAATTTAAGTATGGTGAGAATTTTAAGACCTATCTCCCCTCAGATCTCACAGGATTATTTTTTTTTTAATCCAGAATTAAATCCTTGACAGAACTATTTTCTGAAGTGGCTCTAAAGGTATATATTTTTAAATTTGAAACAACCACTTTTTCAAGTGATGCATACATTTTTGTGCAACGGGAGAAAGATCATTTGTTATAAAATGGCACAGACCACTAAGGGGGCCTATGTATTTGCAGAATTTATATAAATGCAGGTGTGGCAGTGAATCTGGTCAGCATTTAATGACACTTACAGGATCACTATGCCCATAACAGATAGTCATATGCACAGGAGAAGCTTTACATGCCGAACGGCGGCAGACATAACAGAGCAGCCAAGGGAAGCAGTCCCGTTTCAACAGTGGGACACGGCTGGATTAAACAACGTACCTTACAGCTACAGGGCCCAACACAAGGGTCCTCATTTGCGCTCCCTAAGCCACTGCAGTTACAGGGCTGGCAGTCTGGGTAGCCACTGTAGCCCCTGACACACCGATCACAGCTCATGCCTCCAAAGCCAGTTTTGCAGTGACAGGATCCAGGCGTTAAACCTGAGGGAAGAAGCATCGCATATCAGCACTTTCAAAGGAAACACACAATTTAGTTCTTGAGGCTTGAATTGTAGTAACTTTGAAGTTGGATTCTGATCACAAAATTAGTTTTTTTTAATTTTTATTATTTAAAACAATTTAAATTTAAATATAGTTTGTTCCTATTCTTCCCTTCCCCTAAGTCCTTCCAGATCTTCTCTCCTTCCCTACTCATTCAACTTTAAGTTCTTTCTCAACAAACAAACAAAACCAATACAACAGCAAAACCTAGAAAACAAAGTACAACAACCCCCAAAATACACCCCCCACCACACACACACAAAGCAAACTGTAACCAATAAAAATACACACAAAAACTGTGAAGTCCATTATATACTGGTCAGCTACTCCTAAACATGAGGCCTTGTCCTTGAGTGGTCGATGTACTCAGTGTGTCTCTGTTGAAGAAAACTGATTTTCCTTCTTTCAGCAGGTATTCAGGACAGCTCAGTTGTTAACCTTTATCCTAGTGATAGGTTTTCATTCATTTTTAAAAATATAACAAAATAAAACAGAAACAATCACATGGGAGTTGGACAAGACAAATAAACAGAAGGAAAAGAGCCCCAGGAGAAGACACAAGAATGAGAAACATACTTTTTCTCACACCCAGGAATCCCTTAAAAACACTAAACTGAAAGCCATAATATACATACAAAGGATCTGGTGCAGACCCTTACAGGTCCTTTGCATTCTGCTTTAGTCTCCTAGTTCATACAAGCTTTGCTCAAGTTGGTTTAGATGGCCTGCTTTTCTTGGGTACATCAGTAAAGCTAATACTAAAGGATCTGGAGCCTAAATAAAGATGTCAAAGGGGCTGGGGAGATGGTTCAGCAGTTAAGAGCACTTGTTGCTCTTACAGAGGACCCAGGTTTGGTTTGAAGCATCAACATGCTGACTCAAAATCACCTCCAGTTTCAGGGGATCCAACAAGCTCTTCTGGCCTGTGCTGGTACCAAGCACTCAAATAGTACATATACTTGCTACATGCAAGCAAAACATCCATACACATAAAATGAAATAAATAGATCTAAAAGTCTGAAAAATAAAGTTTAAAGACTGGAGAGACGGTTCAGTGAATGAAGTGTGGGAGCACAAGGATCTGGATTTCGTTTCCTGGCACCCACAGAGAAGCTGAGTGGGGCAGTAGACACTGGTAAATAGGATTAGGACTTGCAGAAATAGGGTTGGCCAGCCAGTGTAGTCAAATGGATGAACTCTGGGTTTCACAAAAGACCCTATCTTGAAAAACAAGGTAGACAGCTGTAAAGCAAGACAGCCTATGTTTACCTTTAACTGCCTATACACATGCCCACAAACCATGCCCATATATGTATCTACACACATGTATCTACGCACACACCATATACATGCTAAATTTAAGAAAAATGAAGGACAAAAAGATGAAAGATAAAATATCTATCAAACTACAACTTCTGTGTGTGAAGGCTACAGAAAACAACAGCAGCAACAACAAAATGGTCAAGGGGTACTTTCCATAAAGTTTAAAACTTATGGCACAACACTGGGAGAATAGGCTGTGTCGTGTGCATATCTGGCAACTCATAATCCGGCCTGCCCCAGCACATCATAACAGATGCGGACATCGTTGGGAACAAAGATGGACTACTTAACAAGTTAGCATTGCTAATGTGATGTAGTGACACCCACAGTAATGTTAAAGAAAAGGCTGAATGGGGGTAGAATTGGAGTGGTGAGGTGAATATGATGAAAATACAGTGTATGAAATTCTCAACAAATTCATAAAATATTTTTAAATTTTCAAAAAGAAAAGACTGAAGGCATTCATAGGAACAGATTTAGGACATGGAAGAGGGGTAGGAGGGCTGTTGTAATTCCCTTTTCTTTTGACAGAGAAATGTTAAAGATAATACATCCACAAGAACACCTTTGGTCTCTCTTTAGGAATGATGTGAGAACTGCAATCTGTTGTTCATGCCTTTGATGATAAAGATAGGGAAAAAAGTATTGAATGAATGAATACTAGAAATAGGCCTTCAAAATAAGAGCAAATCAATAAAATGTGATCACCGTCAGACAAAGACAAAGAATAATGAAATGCAAGAATACTTCATGATAAGAAATCCTATCACTGAACAAAAGGAATATTGAACATGAATAAATCAAGAATACACGCTATTACTATTAAGAGTGTGTTTGCATAATGTGCACAGGAGTCGTGAAAAATGACTGGAAATAGTAAACACAAAGAACATATGTATATGTCAGAAAAGCATGCAGAAAAGTAAAACTGATACATAAATACTAATTAGGGACATGAAATATAATAGATTTAATACCTAAACATTTAGTTTACATTGATAAAGATGTAATAAAGTAATTTTTGTTAGATTTTTGCTTCAAAACTACTGATTATAGGAGTTGAAGAGATGGCTCGGTGGTTAGGAGCACTTACTGCTCTTCCAGAGGACTCAGGTTTAATACCCATGACCCACATGGCAGCTCATAACTGTAACACCTTCAGTTCTCCTTGAGGATCCGATGAAAGGTAAAACATGAAACAAAAAAGGAGGGGCAATATTAAAGTTTTTCTCTTCATAGAATTTCATTATTCTTGCTTCTAAACTACCACTACATTATGTATTTATTTTTCTAATTTTTCTATTTCTAACAAATTTTTGAATAATGTACAAATTTTGGTGGGTGATTTAATATTATTGATAATTGTGATTGACTTGTCCTTAAAAAAAGCAAAGAATTCATGATGGCAAGATTTAACCTTAAGGGTATCAGGGCAAAAATGCAAACAGTCTTCATTATTTGCTACTTTAAAGTTGCTACTCAAATTCTCCAGGGCAATTGCCCTGTAATTAGCTCCCAAATATTAATTTTATTATTTTGCCATTTGATTCATTGATGTTGAGAGTTTATCGTGAATTTTACTCCTCAAAGTATTTGGTTGCAACTCATAGTACCACCATCTGCAGTCCTTTGTATACACTTGGCATCATCTACATCTTACAATGTGATTTCTATTTGTTGCCCAATGCTGCACACAAATCTCTCAATGAATGCTGTCATTTTACACTGGACCCAGTGGAAGTTACAGGACAATGCTGTGGGATGTCTTTCTGTGTGTTGTGAATGTGTTGCTCTGACTGGTTGATAAATAAAGCTGTTTGGCCAATGGTGAGGCAGAACACGGTAAGGCGGTACATTCCAACTGGAGAGAGAGGAAGAGGAAAGCAGAGGCATAGGAGACGCCAGCTGCTGCCAGGAGAAGCAAGATGTAAAAGCACTGGTAAGCCATGGCCATATGGCAACTTATAGATTAATAAAAATGAGTTAAGTTATAGGAGCTAGGTAGCAAGAAGCCTGAGCCATTAGGCCATACAGTTTGTAAGTAATATAAACCTCTCTGTGTTTACTTGGGCTCAAGAGAGTGCAGGACAGAGGAGAGAGAGATTCATCCTGACCTCAGCGACCAGAGAAAACTTCCAGCTACAGGACAAGAAAAGTTTTATACGTAATATGTATGCTTTATGCATAAACACTTTCTCTCTTTTTTATGTCCTTCCTCCCCCCCAGACACACACACACACACACACACACACACACACACACACACACACACACACACACA
>CABHPP010127823.1:39195-59004 GCA_902168425.1 Peromyscus attwateri
TGTGTGTGTGTGTGTGTGTGTGTGTGTGTGTGTGTGTGTGTGTGTGTGTATGATACCACCTTTGGGTTAAATTATTGAAAATGTAATTTCTATTTTAAACTACATGTATGTCAAGTTGAATTTTAATAGATTGAAAAGTGGCTATTCCAAAAAGGTTATGTTAGATGACTCTCTACCCTATAGACATGATGAAAGTCATCTCCCCATAACCTCACCAATATTGTATCTTATCATTCTATTAATACCATTATTAGGTATATCAAGCATTCAAGTATTTGTTAGGAGGATGGATACATACACTGACAAATCAAACAGTATTTCCATTGTCTTAATTGGTGTGTCCTCATTTTAAGGGTTATCCTCTTCTGTCTGAATTGTGAATGCCATTTTTTTCAAAAGACACACACCCATTTTGGTTTTTGCATAACAGCATTATTGTTTTTCTTACTGACATGTAAGAACTCCTAATATAGTAAGATTGATATCTCCTTGTCATGGTTGTTGAAAAAGCCTTCTCCAACCTGCTGACTTTAGATTTAGACTATATTAATTTCATTTTATTTTTAGAGTTTTAAGCTCTATTTTAGGGAAAACACAGAAATAAACTTAAGTGTCTATGCATTATAAATGACTTTGAGGGTTTAGAAAAAGACACAAATATTTAAACATCCTCTTTTAAATATATATTGTAAGAAACATTGAAAATTTCAGCTGTCAGTGTAGATGGAAATGTGTAATGCAATACAGAATTATCTACCCAATATTTAGAATGGATGTTGCTGAGTATGTAAACTGTGGGCTAATGTTTGATGCTTGAGTGGCATTCCTCATATTTCCTGCAACCAGAACCCTCTATCTGTCTATCAACATCAGTGGCACTGTGCCCAGTTTTAGGTGGATGACTTCAGAGGACAAGGATGGTGTCTGCTCTCAGCAAGCCATTTTCTACTCTGTCATCAGCAACTTTCCACTCCACAGAAAATCCTTGACATGTGCTTTAAATAAAGTCTTAGTAACAGAATAAAAATTTGTCACTATTCAGAGATACACCTTGATTTAAATAAACTAAATCAATGAAAATCCAAATTAAACTCAAATTAATTAGAAAGTGATTATCTTTTATATAGAGAGAATTGGAAAGGAGACATTTCCTGTTTACCTTTAAAAATGGATACATTACCAATAGTGTGGTATTTAACTAACTTATAATTAAGATAGTCATCATTAATTTCTGGGCTTTGAAAGTGTTTGTTCTTCTGAGTATGGAAGTGTACTTACCCCTCTGCCTTACAAAAAGAAGAAAAGGCTTATGATCCCCAACACGTTAAAATTACATAAGAATGAATGGATTCTACTAGATCAGGGATGGCTGAGAAGAGCTGAAAACAAAGACTGGACATGCAGTCATGTCTGAGCATTCAGTTGTGGCTAAGCCTCTACCTGGTCCACTAATAATAAAAACAGGTAGACACATATCAAAAGTACTCAAAATAAATATAACATGTATAGCACCAAAAACATCAAAAGGAGTGTGTTTTATGATTGGAGAATATTTTATTCAATTGTTTTAAAGTCTTACCATGTCCAACATATGAGCCACAATAAACATAAGTTAAACTTGTTCCTAGTTAACACTTGTATTTCTTCCTTGATAGCAAGCCTGCATTGGAGATTTTACATACTTTTTGAACTTAAAATATATGGTTTAGGCTTGCTCACTAAAATATTAATATTGAATTCAGCTGAATTTGGCTCCCTGCAAGTTTGAGTCTACAGTTCTGCAGAGGTGTGTGTTAAGATCTTTTCTTACCCTAAGAAAAACTACAGAAGCAGAATTCTCTAGAATTCAGGTCACAGAAGCTAGAGAAATGGATCAGAGGTTATGAGCACTGACTGCTCTTCCAGAGGATTCAGTTCAATTCCCAGCACCAACATGGAAGCTCACAACTATCTATAACTCCAGGATCCAACACCCTCACACAGACATACATGCACGCAATAAACACCAAGGCACATAAAAGAAAAATAAATAAATAATGTATCTAGGATTCAGGTTACTAGGGTGGACTGCTTGACCAAATTAGTATCTAAAATCAGGCAGAAGGCTTTTTAGTCATTTCCCTCAGGAGAAAAAAGACACTCATTTTATGTCTAAGGTAATCATTTGAAGTATGAACTCTTGTTGACATATCATTCACTATTTTTCATTTCTTTCACTTTCTCTTGGTGCTCATTGTCCATCAAATGTTATAGTGTAATTTGTGCTAATAATCACCACAGATGCCACTTTATTATAAGTAGCTGTATAATGGTGTTGCTATGGAGAAACTAATTTAAAGCATTTGACTACTGATAATCAGTACGACAAAGCCATATTTCCCCTTCCACATTTGGCAAAGCACTCTTCAGGGTAGTCAATATATGGAATCAAACTAATGAGTATTGACTGCTCTAGTTGGCATCATGAACCGGAGAGAGTAGGGCCTAAAAATGAGGGGGACTAAAGTCTCATGCAATAGCCAACTTTATTCAGAGCCATCAGACATTTCATACACAGAGGGTTAAGAAGGGTCCTGTGAATAAGGTGTCCACGGGGACAAACTATACATGGCAAAAGCATGTGTTTCCATAGTGGCACATGAATAACAACAGCTGAAGTAAACTCACTCCTATCCACTACACCTGGGAGGATCATGAAAACACATTCCAAGAACAATTCTGTGTTTTGAAGATACTAAGGTCACAAGACTCTCATCTTGTTTTCTTACAAGCACTCAGAATCCTCACAGGACTCCGTTCTTGGACTGCTTTCCCACAATGTCTACCTACTGAAGAAAATAAATGTGGAATATGTGCATAATGGAATACTATTAAGACAAAGGATGAAATATTCCAGCTGTGATCAAATGAATGGAACTGTGTAGCATTATGTCAAATGTAATAAACCAGGCACCAAAAAGACAAACAGAGCATGACCTCACATATACGTTTAATCTAATAAGTATGAGCTCATTAAATTTGAAAGTAGAATGTTGATTAACAGGAATGGGCAAGAGGGGGTGGGAGGGTGAGATGGGCAAAGGTTGGTCACTGCGTACTAACTTACAGTTAAATAGAAGTAGCTTCTGTTGTCCCATTTACAGTATTGCAAGGCACTGTACAAAATTACAATATACTGCCTACTTCACAGAGGAAAGGGCCTTGCCTAGTTTTACCACTAAGATATAATGATTTAAGATTTGAACAGTATGCAAAGTATATATATAACTAACATATAAGATACCATAAACTCACGAAATTTTAAATGCCAACTAAAGAGTAATACTTGTGTCCACAGAGCTTCATGTCTTGACCTCCTTGTCACATTCCACTATCTTTTCTGGCCGCTGCTCATCAGCATTGCATATCCTATGTGTGATTAATGAATCCTTTCATTCTCTGTTAGCCTGGGTTTAGCATGATGATAATCTCTTACCTTTGACTGGACTCTCATATTAGGTGATGGGTGTTAAAGGCTATTGGGTGGGGAGGTGTTGTAAGTGATTATCTGGACCAAGAGAGCTAATACAGATTCTACAAGTATCTGGGTTTAGAAGACATCTCCGTAGACTTTAGGTTTCACTTACTGCTTATTTCCATTTCTATTTATGTGCATGTGTGTCTGTTTATGTGTGTTTTTATATTGTCAGTATGTGCTTGTATGTTTGTGTGTGTTTCTTTTTTGTGTTCCTGACTATGTGTGTATTTAAATTTTTTTTGTGTCTGTGCCTTTGTGTGTGATTTTATATGTATGTTAATAGTTGTGTATGTTTGTGTATCTTTGTGTTTTTATGTTTCTTTGTATTCCTATGTTACTGTGTTTATGTTTTGTGTGCATGTTTGTTTATTGTATATTATATGTGTGTTTGTATATGGATTTTGTACGTTTTCATGTTTGTGTGTATGTCTGTTTGCATATTTGATTTTACTGTGTGTTTGTGATTGTTGTCTGTTTTTTGTGTGTTTTGCATGGGGTTATGTGTCTTTATATATCTCCATATTTTTGTATGTTTGTGTTGGTGTCTTATGCTACAAGTACTGAGTTCTTCCCGATGACAAAAAGTATACAGTATTTTCTTCTGTGTTTCCCATAATCTTTATATTTATGAAAATTAATAGCATTTGGTAAATATTTAGAGATGTAAGATGAAAATCCAAGAAAGCTGGGGTAGTAAGGCACTTGGTTGATGGATTTACTAACTATGGTCTTGGCTAAAACAAAACAAAACAAACAAAACAAAAAAAAAAAAACCATAACAGGAATATGAGATTGCCTAACCAACATTGCTTCATAGTGCTGTCCTCTGTGTCCCTAGCCAAGCAGAATGACAGGGTTGTCCTCTCAGGTCAGGAACATACCTTCACACTCAGTCTTGGTGAGGAAAGTCCCAGCTCTCCAGGGCTTCTGATGGAATCCCGGGCAACACCTGTCACAGCTCTCCCCACACGTGTTATGCTCACACTCGCAGCGTGATTTCTAGCCACAGAGGGAGAGGAGCAGATTTTGAGTGTTGCATAGAACCGCAGAAGAGGAGCTGTCTCTGAAAGGTGTGTGTAGAAAAGGAGAAACTTCTGGACTGTGCACTAAAATGTAAAATTGGGGTCAGCATGTGCAGGACACAGTGGCCATTCTGGGGGGACTGAAAATGTTCTGCACCAGCGTGGTTGGTCCCTACTGTAGCTGGAATCGCTGGGTTTAGGTTCTGAAGAGAGCAAAGAGGCCCAACTGAAGACTGAATTCTGATTCTCCAGTTGATTGAGACTCTCTTTCCTGGGGCGCATGCCTAACATAAGTCTTACTTCAAAGCCTTGTTAAAAGTTTCAGAAGGGACAAAATAGGAAGTTAGTCCCCACTGCGAATCCAGGTTCTTAGGAAAAGCAGGAGTTTAGAATCACTGTTACCATGGCTTTTGTCTCTGTGCCCTGTGTTCTAGTCTCTATTCACAGCCTTTCCAAGGCCGCTTTTGGGGCTCTCAATACTTGGGAAACACTGTTCATCAGTGACCCCAATAGATAACATGGAGCAAGCTACACTCAAACTAGTCCAGAAAAATCAGGCAGGGTCTCCCATCTCTCTGAGAGATGACATCATACAAATCGTTACCTGTAGTAGAGTTTTAGTAAATGCAAAAAATTTTAAATACATAAATAAATAAACCGGCACAGCCTTACAGACACCCACTTATTTTCGCAATTCAATATATCTCTTCCATAGGCTGCACAGTTGATGATTTTGAATTTCACCAGTTTGTTTATGACAGGAGAAAAACACATGCTCGTTCGTCTTCTTGAGGCTATGTTCACCCAATGCATTCACTGTCGTTAATGAAAAGTTCTACACAAAAGCTTTCATGCTTGTTCTCCCTTGGCAGTTTCAACACTCCAATACTCTCTTCCACCTGATTTCTTATTGTCCTTCCCCCCACATCAGCTTCCTGTCACAGGGACACTTATCCAATCACCTCCACGCACAATTTTCATTTCTTTGCATGATTTTTTTTGATTAAAAAATTTTAAAGCACTGGACAGGTAGATTGATGGCAGGCATCCTCACAAAGCTAAATCACGCAGCAGGCTGTCATAGCTAGAGAGACTTCAAAACAGATACCACTTCGGAACCTTTATGGGAAAAGAAAACTAATCTGTTTTCTGATGCAGTGACGGTTGGATTCAAAGTCTATCATCTTAACTGCCAGCTCCATTTCACCCTGGCAAGGCTTCCCGTTAAAGCATTTAAGTGGGGACCTGACACCCATTCACAGCATTTCCTTTCAGTAAAGCCTCTCTTGAAGTGTTTTACAGTGTGGCATTTCGTTTTGCCTAAGCGTTCTATAAATATACATACATTTGTTGCTGGATCAAGTGGACAAGCCCGGGCATGACCATAGCAGATGCACATCCCACCAACTGAAATATCCTTGACTGAATAGTAATACTGAAAAGAAAAAAAAGCCAGAAAGAAATGTCAGCATTGCTGAAAGTAGAGAACAGGAAGACCAGGAAGAGGGGGCAGGGCAGTCAGTTCAAACTTCACCTTTGCCTTTGGACTTCCTTAGATGCATTCTTGTTCTTCCTGAGGTAACTCCTATTTTTGCACTCATAGCCCCCAAAAAGAAGGCCTTCAATTTATGTTCCGTGCCTACCTTGGGGTTTTTTTCCCCATGGACATTACGATGAACAGGCTGGAGTACCCGCCGCCAGAGCAGTTTTGACCTTGAGGCTGAGGACAGTAATTCTTCATAAAGTTGTTTCACACAGCTTCTCATAAAACAACCTCTTAGTTGTGATCATAAGAAACAGTATTTGTGAATCAGAATGTCCTCTTTTACTTGATAAATTTGAAATGTAACAATACCTTTAAGGGAAACTGTGGTGGTAACAATATAATTCTTATCCAGATTCACAAGAAATTTCAAAGGAAAAAAAATGGTAAAGTGAAATTTTGACGTGAAGAAAACTTGCTTTTTGTTATGTTAAAATGTTCTTACACTGCTTTCCTATCTGAAATTAACACAAAGCTACAGTCATTGTCATTTTAAACTACCAGCTATTTTTAAAATACTATTCATAATTATAGAGCTGGACTAAATTGAAATTTTAATTAATGTGTATAACGTATTGTAATCACTAGAGTTTTTTTACATTATCATTTAGTATCCAAATAACCCTCTCAGTGAAAGAAAGTTCTCTTATTACAACTATATACAAGAAAAATTGTCAGCTTCAGTAAGAATAAAATGAACATATATCTGAGCTTCCTGACTAAAAATCATTTATTAGTCTACGTATTTCTTTTTCTTTCTACCCTTCTTCTTTTGTTTTAGTTATATACATATAGTATCTTGTAAATATTTTTCCTATCTTAGGTTATTTGTTATACTGAGACATGGAACTAGTGGAACATGTTGAGAAATTTAGGTAACTTAAAAGAAAAAAAAAACTCTCCTTACTTAACTTCATCACTTAATGATATAGATACAAATGGAGATAATTACTCAAGAGGCTGGGGCAGTATTATTGTAGATGCTCTTAAAATTAAGAAATCTATTTTAAGTGTAAGCACATACTGCTTTGCTTTTGAGTATGAAGAGCTGAGATGTAATATTCTGTTTTTATATGTTTAAATTTGCATGTAGTGTTCATTGAACTTGAACGCTTTCAGAAAACATATGCATATACTGACTCAAAGGCTCATATACAATGCAATTGTACATAATAAATATGTAACACAACCCCCACCCAGCCCTGCAAAAGATGATTACAAAAAGAACAGTATTTTTTTTCATTGATGTCCCCTGATGTACTTGTCAAAGAAGAATAAATTTCACAACAATATTGTTCAGACTTCTTCATGCTAAAAATAAAATTAAAGGTGATTTTTTTTCAATCTGTGAAGATTCCAAACAGTGTTAAGAAATAATGATTACTTCTGCATAAGGCAATTGACAATCTGGTGAAATATAATAAAGTAAAATTGCTTCAGGTTTGGAAAATAAAAGGCACTAGAACATCTACCATATGTTGTGTGGAGATAATTAAAACTTGGTAGTTAGTCTGTGATGATGGAGAGGGTAAGCTTGGGTAGGTTAAGCAATGAGTGGAAAAAACAGGTGAAGAGTGATGAGGAATTGTGACACTCAGCTCACTGTGTCATAAGTAGGTCCAGTGGTGGCAGTGGTCTGGTTCATATTCTAGATCTACATATTCTAGATCCTCAGGTTCAATTTCATCCTATCACTCTACTGCTCCCTTACACATTCAAGTGTACAGTACAGCAATCACTTTGTTAGCATGACTGTGCCTTAGGATTCAAGGCTGAATTGGAACTATTGTAATGGCTTGGTTGTGTGGGGACAAGCACTACACAAATTCATGATTAGAGGATGGGGTACATAGGGAGGAGTTGGGCAGAATCAAAATTAGGAACAGCAAACTGGGCTGATCATCCTTCTCATAACAACCTCAGAAATTTCAGTTTGTTTGATACTGAAGGAAAACACACAGTTAGCTTTGATTGTCCAAGATCTGTTGAAAAGATGCTTAGACTTTTGTTTGCTTCTGTTAATTTTATTCATAAAGAAAAAAAAGCATCTTGTATAATCATTTTCCCCATGGAATGGTTTTTTTTTAAAAAAAAAATTTTGTGATTTATAATCATTAATGGAGCCAGAATATTTGATGAGATAACCTGGTCTTTGGACCAACAATATTGATATCTCTGGAAATTTCTAGAATACTGCAATCTCAGTCCTGCTCTCTACCTACTGAATTAGAATGTGGCTTCCACTAGAACACCAGCTATGTGTTTGGTAAATATATAAAAATGTATTTGTTTTAAATCCCCTGTACTTCAACAAGTAGCAGCTCAGAGCCCATTGTAAAAATACAGATCCCCTAAAGTGACAGAAACTAATGCAGTGTTTTAAGAAAATTATGAACAAGATATTATGATCTTCATTTTACAAAAGAGGAAATTAAAGTTGAAAAAAGTTGAAGGACTTGATAAATTCCACGTAACTAATAAGTCCCAGAACTTGGATTTGAACAAAGGAGAGTGTCCTATGTTTTAAAGTCTCTAATGATAAATGTTCCTACAAATCACAGACCAATTTCTCTCTCGATCCTTGACCGACTGTTAAGGAGATGGGCATGGTGGCATTCAGGCTCCAGTGGTATCCCCAACACTTACTCTTCTTGTGACAATGGGATCGATTTCTCTGGGGTCTTTGTGAGCAAACATCATCAAGTCAGCGTTCAAGGTGCGGATCCGCTGAAATCTCAGGCGAATATAGCGAGCAGAGGTGAATTCCAGGAGTTCAGGGGAAGGATCATCAGCACTTGGTCTCCCATTAATCAAAGAAATGTGAATCTACATGGAGCAGAAAATAATGTACAGGGTTAGTTTTCTTCCTGCTTCTCCCCACATGGGAATTGCAGGCTCGTGTTCACACATCCAAGTGTAGCAAAGTAATGGAGATATGTATGGTCATCTCAGTAGATGTTCAGGTAATAGTGCTGTTTATCTGTTACATGTTCCAGATACTACATGCTGTACTTATTTGTAATTGTTCTTCTAAGCCTTTTCATCATCTTGCTTCTCATAGCATTCCCAGAAATTAACTATTAAATCAACTATATTTTTCTACAAATTAATGTGCTATAAATTACATAAGAGTCTGTTATATAGTAAAAAAAAAATAAGAAGAACACTTGATAGGAAAATGTTAGCCATATCTGACAAAACTAGGACCCTGTCATGGATTAAAAATAATTCTGAACTTGAAATCTTTCTATGATGAATGGGGACATATATTTCAGAGATAATATACAGGGCAAAAATGATAAATTTTGATGGAAACTAGATAAATCTTGACTCCCAGACATTTCAATAGATTTGCTTTTGTTATGATTTATTTATTTTTTAGTAATTGATAGACCAAGAAGACAAAAATTCACACAGGCTATTGCATACTGTAAGAAAAATGGATTGTCTGAAATTGTATTAAACCTGGATGTAATGATGACTTTTTTTTAACAAAAATAATTTAGCACAATTGACATCAGAAGAAATACGATTTGATCAGAACATTTTCCGTATATAAATAGAACTTCCCCAAATGCACAGAAAGCTGATGTGCTTGCACCAGACTATCTCAAAAACAGATAATTCATTTTTTCTATTCTTTATTTTTTTAGTTCTCTGATAATTTCATATAATACATTTTGATCACATTTCCTCCCTCTTCTCAATCTTTTCAGATCTTTCCCCATTCTCTTTCCCACCCAATTTTATATATAGATTTTTTTAAAGTCCATCAAGTATAGTGTGCAGTGCCCATTAACTCTTGCATGTCTGGCCTTTACTGGCCCATCATATCCCTAAAAGAAAATGTCTCTTCCTCCCCTAGCAGGTATCAACTACTCATAAAAAAGCAGAGAATTTACTGAAAGACAGATAAGCTGTTGGTTCAAATTTAAAAAAAAATAAAACTACCACAAATAAAGGAAGTAGGTCCTTAGTACTTTTAAGAATGATTTCAAATCGTAAGGGAAAGAAAGTCAAATAATGTACAATAAATTGAACAAAACAGGTATGGCAACATTATTGAAAAAAACACAAATATAACTGACTTATCAACTATTGATAAAATTCTATCATTTTATAATAAGGTAACTATTAACTAAAAGTGCACTGGTAAACTATTTTTCCAGTTTTTAGGTTGAAAATGTTCACCAATATTGAAAACACCCTTTGAAAGTGAGACTAGTTTTGTATGGTCACGTGTCTTACTTTTATGAGTGTGAAGCCAAATGGCACAAATACCTCAAACGTGAATTGGGCAATACAATTCAAAATGAGAAATATACAGAGTTATTGGTTTGCCACTTTTCTTCGTACAAAATAATACAGATATTATAACACATGTAAACTGAATATATTCAATAGATGCAGAGTTCCCATTGTTCACTCCCAAATTCACTTGCCAAATCTGATTTTGGGGTGTTGATCTAGGCAGTCGTGAGTCCTTTAGGAGGTAATTAGATCATAAAGGTGGCATCCTCCTGAAAGGGATTAGTGGCCTGATAAAAAAGATGCTAGAAATCTAGTTTTATCTTCACCAAGCAAGGACAGAAGTCCAGAGTATGTAATCCAGAAGAGAGTTCTCACAATAACAGATGAGCACCATGCTGACCTCTGACCATAGCCTGCTGGTTTCTAGATATGTGAGACATCTAGTTCTCTTCCTTAAAAGTCACACAGAGTGGAAGTCTACCAGCTTGAACTCACATGGAAATATTTTTTTAGCCCTTTTTGAAACAGAGTAAAAAAAAGGGGAATAATTTGTTAGTGTGAGAGTGGTTCCATACACTACGTACCTATATATTGAATTATGGGGAACAGTTAAAAATACTCTAATGGTTCCTTCTGTATCGTATATAAAGCGATTATTACTCATGCATTAATTCAATCAGATCAAAATTGTAAAAAATATTGAAATTGGGTGATGTGTTTTGAACATACCACGTGGAAATGCAGACATGCGCACACACCCACCCACACACATGTATATGTGACTAAAATGACTGGAGAACTCAAAATGGAGGATCTGAGCCTCAGTGGAAGAGAGTTCAGGGCAGTCTGTGTACACAATGCACTCTTGACTCAGGTCAGCCTTGGAATTTTCATCTGCTTTTGGAAGACAGTATATCACCCGTGTTAATTACATTTTTTTGACAGGCAAGTCGATGAAATGTATTTCCATCCTACAATTCTACTTTTAGATAACTCCAGAGAGCATTTTACAAACTGACTGCCAATAAACTACTCCAGTCACTGGAGAAATATAGCAAACACTGAGATGAGAAACTGATTTGATGCTATACATAGACACACAAACACAGACACACAGACACACACACACACACACACACACACACACACACACACACACGACTAGACCCAAAAGCTTCATGATTAAAAATATAAAAACATTCCAGCTAATTGATTCAAACCCTGATATTTAGTGATGAATCAATTCACCAAATCGACACATTGGAGGGAGATAGAATGCATGCTCTCCAAAAATGCTGAATCTCACAACACTGAATATCCTCTACTGCTGGAGATCTGAAGAGTCATGCACATTTTCTAATATCCTATAGTGTTGGCATCTAGCAGGTGAGAAAAAAAAAAACAGAAAT
The DNA here is from genome assembly GCA_902168425.1 of Peromyscus attwateri. Lineage (NCBI taxonomy): Eukaryota > Metazoa > Chordata > Mammalia > Rodentia > Cricetidae > Peromyscus > Peromyscus attwateri. Next base: position 50,938 of record CABHPP010127823.1, read on the forward strand.
GTGTTTTAAATTAAGTTTCTCTTTCAGCTTAAGGAGAAATCAATTAAATGTTTAAAGAACAAGTAAATGATCCATGAAGCTGTTAAAACTAGTCTCCCTTGAAGGTCAATATTACCACCCTCAAAAGGTTACCAGTGTTCTTAAATTTGTGCCTGAATTTCTTTCCTATCTTCCCTTACTGCCTGACACTGAGATGATCTGAAGGGAAAGAGGAACTTATTGAATATGTTGGACTCTGGTTTCTGAGTGTCCTTAACATTTCCTTGATGTTGATGCTATGGTGAACCACGATTTGCTATGTAAGAATCAGTGAATTCCTCACATTTTTTTTAAAGGTGTGCATGTGCTCATTTAGGCTAGTTAGCCACAGTATAGCACCATGAAATATTCAGCAAAAGAACACTTTTCCTCACAGCTTTGCTGTGTTCATCAAGTTGCTCTGCCAAGAGATCTTGTGATCATAGCTAGTCCCAAGCTGTTTCTGGGAGGAAAAAAAAATCCAGCCAGATGTTTGCTCATGTCACATGCTTTTTCCTTAGTCCCCCCTCTCTCTCTCTCTCTCTCTCTCTCTCTCTCTTCCTCCCTTCCTTTCTTTCCTCCCTCCCTCTCTTCTTCCTCCTTCCTTCTTTCCTTCCTCCCCTTTCTACTTTCATCTAAATTTAATAAACATCTTGAGTAGGTTATTTCCTCCGGCACAATGGTGTGTAATTTCAAGTTGACAGAATGGTTTAGCATACTTCTGACTTCCTATGGAGTGACAGCTGGAGGCTGTCTGTCTTCAAGGAAGATGAAACGTAGCGGGCTTCCTGACCACCTCTGCCTTTCTGTGAGGCCTTGGAAAGCTCTGGAACCCCAGTGTCTTCTGTAATGGTTTCTGTTCCAGACACACTGGTGGGTAGACAGCCATTCTGTCACGAGAATCTGTCCCAACTGAAAATATCTAACTGTGACTATCGAATGACCTTTTAGATTTTGAAACCACTTTTCTCAGAAATGAGTTTTCATAGGCTAATAAATGGGGGAAAGTTCATCAGAATGTTTAATTGCCAAATAACTTCACCAGCAGTACATTCTGATCAGCCAATGACTGTTTTCTATTAGGTAAAGCATCCTGCATGCCATGTTCTCCCAGCAGATGGGAAAGACCTCTCTACATCTACTTTATTTTACCTTAAAATACAGTTTTAAAATATTTTATGCAACACATGATCACATGTTTTTAATACCAGCACTCTAGAGGCAGGGGCAGGCAGAGCTCTGTGAGTTTGAGGCGAACATGGTCTACAGATCAAGTTCTATGACCGCCAGGGCTGTTACACAGTGTTACCCTCTCTTGAAAAGCAAAACCCAAATCAGATTTCAGCTCTGGAAAACTGCCCCTTATTATGAGACTCTATCTGCTTTAGGTTGCTCGAAGTGCTGCAGTCCTAATAACTGTCTCAATGACACAAGGCTGTCATGAGAACAGGTGGACAAGAGAAGGAAGAAGGTTTAGAGATCAGCGATACACATCAGAGACTTTGCAGTGGGTAGTTGAAGGAATAACGTTTCCAAAGTAGCACGTTCCCTTGGCATATTTTCAAATCCTCTTTTTTTATCAGCAACCTCTATGAGTGTGCCAGTGAAACAGACACAGCACAATGAAAGCGGACTGACCCCAGGCATTCAAACAATAAGTCCATATGTACAGAATGAGATGATCTATTCACATCCACGGCCAAGGAAATGAAAGAATGGAAGCCATCCCGGAACCTTGCAAGTCCAACCCTATTTGGGAGAGTTAGACAATGAAGATGATCTTGAAAAATTATCCTGAGTGCTCTGTGTGAACACAAAGTATTTGCAGAACAGAAAGGAGCCCTATGAAGCTTAGGAAAAGGAGACAGTATGGCACTTGTATCACTGCTACTATCAAAAACGTAAAACTAGGGTTTGGCCCTCAAGGTCAATGGCCCCTTTTGGGGGCCATGCCTCCCTTTGTGCTCCTACTTCTCCAGAGATCCTTCCCTTCCATGCCACCTTGTTGTACCCCGCCCCCCTTTTTTTTTAAATAGTTGCTGCCTTTTAAGCCACTACTGTCTGAATCAGCAACTGCAACTCCGCTCCTACCAGCAGCAGTTAGGCTACAAGGGCCGTAGCTGGAGGAAATGCTTTTCCCTCCAGCTCCAACTCTCGAAAAGCTATGAAGGGAACTTAACTAAACCTCTCTCCCTCTAAAGAACTCAAGATTCAAAGGCTAAGGTAGAATTCTGTTCTTCAGAGTCTAAAGAGCAAGTAGCTCACCTCCTCTCCTTGCTTGCGTCCTCCAAAAAGCCCGAGAGTAATATTGTGTAACAAGCATCTGTCAGACGTTGCATCTACCCTGTTAGGAACTCTGGCGGGGCTGGTCCCAGCCTTCCTCCCTGAATAAATCCACCTGCACAATCGCCTCAATAACTATAATGTACACAGCCAGCACCAGCAAGATAAAAATAAAAGCTTATGGCTATTTTTTGTGTTAGTTCTCGTGCTTGAGATTCTGAAGTAAACCAATAGAATAGCATTGTTTATTTCATGTTGTAAGTGACCTATTGTTGTTGGTGGTATTTTACTCTTTTGGGGGGTGCTGCCACCCAGCTCCCAAATAAATCACACGTGGAGGCTCATTCTTAATTATGAATGCTTGGCCTTAGCTTGGCTTAGTTTCTAGCCAGCTTCCCTTAACTTAAATTATCCTGACTACCTTTTACCTTTGGGCTTTTCCTTTTCTCTGACTTCTGTAAATCTTACTCTTACTCAGTGGCTTGCCATGTAGCTGGGTGGCTGGCCCCTGGAGTCCTCCTCCTTCTCTGGCTCCTAGATCTTTGATCTCTCCTCCAAGATTTCTCCTTCTATTTATACTCTCTGCCTGCCAGTCCCACCTATCCTTTCTTCTGCCTTCCTATTGGCCAGTTCTTTATTAGACCAACAGGTGTTTTAGACAGACACAGTAACACAGCTTCACAGAGTTAAAAAAATGCAACATAAACAAAAGTAACATGTGTTGAAATAATATTCTATGACAGCACCTTGCTGGGGATGTCTTTCTGTATGCTGTGATGTGTGTTGCTCTGATTTGGTTGATAAATAAAACACTGATTGGCCAGTAGCCAGGCAGGAAGTATAGTGTAGGTGGGATAAACAGAAAGGAGAATTCTGGGAACAGGAAGGCAGAGTCAGGAGTCACCAGCCGGACACAGAGGAAGCAAGATGTGAAGGCAGAACTGAGAAAAGGTACCAAGCCACGTGGCTAAACATAAATAAGAATTATGGGTTCATTTAAGTATAAGAGTTAGTCAATAGTTAGCCTGAGCTAATGGCCGAGCAGTTTTAATTAATATAAGCCTCTGTGTGTTTACGTGGGTCCAAGCAGCATGGGAGCTGGGCAGGACCAGGAAAACTTCAGCTACAGCACCTGCTCTCACAAAAGTCACCAATGACCTTCATGTCATTAGCTAAAAGGATCAGATCTGTCCTCACCATGATCTACTAGTAGCAACTGAAACAGTGAGTTACATCATTGACTCAGATGACGATGTGCTGTCCTCCATTTGCTCCTGCCTGTCTGACTTTCCTCTTCTCCAACTCACTCACTATTGCTGCTCGAGAATACCTTAGCTGAAGTTTCTGGGCAGAGATGTGTCACTCCAAAATGCTGCGTACCTTGGATATTTTCGTACACCTCGTGTGACATCCTCAGAGTGAGATACATGTTTAAAGATGAAATTAATTGGTTTCATTTTGGAGTAGTTCAGTTTGGGTTTGTGGATGAGGTTGCTCAGCTTAGCTCCTTCTAATAACAGAGTGGCATGAAGTTCCATGCTCTGCCTTTTCTTCTGCTTTTTAATATATATACAAACCCTTGAAAATACATAAAACCAGCATATACCAAAATTAACCAGCCCAACGTCTATATAACCCAATGAAATATTTATACAGTTAGGATAGGAATACAGAATGGATCATGAAGAACTTCATGATAACTTTTACACTTTAAGTATCAAATATGTTTTATGAACTTCTTCACCAGCAAAACAACAAATCATGTTTTATTTTTTGTTTGTTTTTCTGCTCTAATCCCAGTTACTCATACAGTCATTCCATCAGAGCCCATGGCTTTCAATACCACCAATGCTGGTGTTTTCCATCTCTAGGTCACCAGGGCTGACTTATATGAAAGGTAGAGTGCAGAAACTAACTTCCTACTTAGTTTATAAAGCTGCCCAGTAGGAATCACAAAATGAGTTCCTGCTTTTCACTCCCAGCCTTCTCAATTTCACTAAATAACTATCTTTCAGCTACTTCCCACCAACTGCTTAGGATCATGAGATATCCCTCTGTTTTCTTACATTCTATGTCAAATTTATCTGTGAATCTCACTGGTTTAATTTTCAAATATATGCAGCAGGCCATCACTGTCCACCGCTTCCACTGAAACCATCCTGCACCACATTCTCATCATCTTAAACCCAAGGCATTACTACTGATGCTTTCTCTCTATCCTCCAGAACATGAGTCCTAAGACATTAATAAGCTCTGGGGTTTATTTTTAAACTAATGTAACCCCAAGCATAGTGGCCAGTTTCTGGCAAAAATTAAGGGCTAATTTAAAATTTTTGAATGAAGTTAATGAAAGTCCTAAATACTTAGTAAATTCAATCGACTACTCTTCTATCAAAAAAAAAAGGATTCTTAGAATTGTTGATGAAATTGTTCTATTAATGTGAGTATGCTATTTTCACAAAAATCAAATTAAGAGTAATAATCCTTCCTATTACTTTAATTCAGAACATTTTAGTTTAAGTTGATTTAAATAAAGTTTAAATATTAACTCTGGCCTATTATTTCCTTTTATCATAGTTTACTAAGCATGTTAACATGACTTCAACATAAGTCAATTTTATTACACTTAAGTTTCCTTATGGTATGCCATAGTTTTATCTGGGATGAATAAAAAATGTGGTTTGGGAAAGATATGATATTGTATTTGAACTTAGGACCTGTTAACCTTGATTAAACAGAAAAGACCTTATCCATTGGTTAGTCCTATATTTTAATAAATCAATGAGAAATTATTAAGTGTGTCATCTTGAAAGGAGCAATTTCTGTAAAGAAAATTTTGGGGTATGCTTCTAAAAATGCAGATGTCCTTTCATGAGCCTCAATACTCCCTCTAACCAGAATTGGAAACATTTTCTTGGGTAGCATACATCATACTAATTTAATCTAGAGAGCCTTTGATGACTATACCACTTCATTAGACATTCATAAACCCAACTGGAATAACTACTTGTGCGTAGTTGATGATTTTAGAGTTGATTGGAAAGTGATGCTTTAAAGATGAAATGTCAAAGACTGTGTGTGGCCCCAACTTCTTTAAACAATCTATTTCAAAACAACAGGCAGATGTTAGCATAGTGAACTGTTTATCAAATATGACTCCATCGTTGACAACTCTATGCTTGAGCTTCCTCTTAACACTTGTTTTACCATCCCATACCGGATATTTTGTTCCAGACACACACTTTGTTTCAATTGCCCTAAAACTGACATTGTTTTTCTCCTGTTTTTTTTTTTAATTATAATTCTTGCATTTGTCTTTCCTGGATGAAAGCTTTGCCTGCCATGAAATATTCAAACAAATTCTTCATTGTCAAATGCATTGTCATTAATAAATTGAAACATAATAAGAAATCAGCTATCTTCACAGAATATTTGTCATCTCTTCTTTTTACTTCTCTGGTCTTCTAGTGAAAATCAAACTCCTGGACCCAAAGGTTTGCATGATTTATCAGCCGGTTAAAGAAAAGACTCCTTTGCCTCTCATTTTGCAATGGAGTAGGATGAGACTTTTTATCTTCATACCAAAACAGATTTCATGTGGCAGTGAATTTCTATGTTCCATACAATTGGGGAACACACAGAAGGTCTCAATTTTAAGCAAGCATATAAACAGAATCAAAAGTTCCAACTGCTTTAGGAGAACCAGTTTTCTCAAAGTCTTAGTGTTGGGATGGTCCTGTTTTGGAATAAATCTGCTGGTTTTCCTGCTTTCAACAGCTAGCTCAAAGCAATCCAGCAAAGCATTTATTTCTAAGTCCCTTGTTAAACATGAGCTTTGATCAGTTTCATCTGAAACATGACCTGATGGGTAACCTGTAATTCATCTTAATTAAATGAAAGAGCATATGACTCCCACTGGTCATGATGTATAAGATGAACACTGGCCACTAAGTGCCTGAAACTTTCAAAAGGAGAAAAAAAAATCATTACTAAGTGTGCACTCCACCCCTTCCTTTAATTTCTAACTCTGAAAGGTTTTGAAATATAATAATTCCTTTTACATCATGTATTCTCAATGCCTTTAATGTAATAAAACAATGACCTAAGTTGAAAATATTTTATTTACTATTGTGTTTTTCTTTCTGCAGTTCTGTAATATTTGCATGGATAAAAGAAGACTTGTCAAAATAGGTTTTCTCCATCTCTTTAGGGAGCTTCTCATTTACATTTTATCAAATGCAAATGTCATTGCTAAATCTTTGCGCTGTCAAGCCAAGACTATAGAGGGATACAGTCATCATGTGATCTCCACTGCCAGGAAGGAATCCAAGCGGAGCAGCTCCAGAGCAAGCCATGAGGGAAAACACCAGAAGGAAACTCTCTCACTCTTCTCAGACATTTGCATTGCTCCTAATTGTGCTCTGGGTGTGTCTCAACTAGAGATAACCTAAGAAAATAGACTCATTATTCATCTGTTCCAGTCCCTTAAGTATTCAGTAGGACTTCACATGTAGAAACAGCACCGGTTATTATTATGCAGTTACTAGATATCTAAAAACATTACTCATGATTGGAATGTGCTTACTGATGCAATATTAACCCAGCTAATGCTTCCTGGGGGTGTTACCCTTTTTAAAGGAAAAGAAACATTGAATTTTAAGTAATTATATCCAAGTGTAGCTGAGATGTGATCTAATTCTATTCTGACTTCTCTCACTATGCACTTTAGCCCATCATAACAGTATATCCCACAAATCAGAAGTTCAATAACCTTCCATTCAATAAATAACATCTGGACATGTAAATGCAACTAGAAGACTTATATTGACAGGAAACTATTGCTGATGAGTCTGCCCCATGCATCTGCTCCCCATTTTATCATCAGACATGCTTCCATACAGTTCTGAATATGACAGGCTCAATGTGTTATTTCCATTTCCTCTATATGCCTCACCCATGATTCTTCAGATTCTTTTTATGGTTCTGTTTTTCCTTAATTGATTTGCATAGGATTTGCCCTTCTAGTTCTGTCTGTTGAGGACTGCATGGTGTGGAATTATTATTTTGCTCAAGTCCTACTCAGACACCACTGGACCAGATTGAGAACAGATCTTCTGAAAGAGGACAGGCTTCAGACAGAATAGAAAACAGAAGATCACTAAGCTAAAGGATAGTTCTATACCCAGTAATCCGTCTAACCCCAAATCACATTAATACAGTCTCTCTGGTTGACAAAAGCAATCTTTTGAGAAAATCAGAACCATAACTGCCTATTTCTTGGAGTTGAGGAATGAAGCATTAATATCCAGAAATCAATCAAATTCTAAATTTTTATTAATTTCAAAATAAGTGAAATTTGTGGTGAAAGCTTTGTTACATAAGTATTTTATCAAGTGAGAACAAACAGTGGAACACAAGATAATTTACACTTCATGAATATTCTACAAAGTAGAAAGAACTAAAACTTTAAGCTATAAGTTGATCAAAATGTTCATACTCAAAATAAACAGCTGTGAAATTAATATGGTCTTCTTTAATACAGAGATGTAAATTGGAGCAAGTCTCAAGGACAATGAGAGTGTTCCATGACCTACATTGGTAGCCCAGAACAATTGGTACCCTTAGAAGTCATATAACAACACAAAGGAAGACTAAAGCAACATTTTCCTGTTTTGTTTTCAGTCCCTGTGTGGGAACACTTGTTTAAAATTAAAATAAAATCTTGGAACAGGCGGTGCAAACACTGTGCCAGATCCTGTGTCATTC
>CABHPP010127824.1:0-15070 GCA_902168425.1 Peromyscus attwateri
CCATACCACAAACTGAAACTTAGTCATGTGGCTGTTTTCAGCTGAAAGGGAAGCTGAGAAATACAGCCACACGCCCAGCTGAGTATCAAAGGGAAAGTAGATACCGCTGGTCAGGAGGTACCTGCTACAGAGACTGGGCTTTGGTGTAAAGGAAACTAACCGAAATCTTGACCCTCCTGGATACAGGCTCCTCCCTAGACCAGGGGTTAAAATGACTCCACTATTAGATGTAGCATTTCTCTGCATCATTTATATAAATGCCCTTTCATAAACCCTGGACATGTGCTAGGGAATCTTCAGTGTTTCTTAAGGAAATTTGTCTTTTGAGGGTAATTCATCAGACAGGTATTTTGTGACAGACACAACTTACAAGAGCAAAGACTTGTTGCTGCTCGTGGTTCTAGGTAAGTCAGCCCACAGGCACTTGGCTCTGTGCATTTGGACAGAATCCTGGTAGAAACGGCACATGGCAGGGTGGTGCGGACAAGAGCAGAGAAAGAAGAAGGGTGGACTCACCTCCCTTCCCCTGCCCCACTGACTGATTTCCTAAAGCAAAATCAAACTTAAAGACTAACTTAGGTCCTAAAGTTCCTAGGACCTCCCAAAGTGTCATCAGCATTTAAACCCTGAGCTCATGAAGGATATTTCACATTCAAACAACAACATTCTGTAAGGTACCATTGCTCTCCGTGTGGCAGACAGCACATGGGCTGCCTGAGCCACAGGAAACTCCTCACAAGAAGATAGGAGCCAAGAAACTGGACTTCATGCACCACTGGAGTCAGGATGCCCCATCTCTGGAACCTCACATGTATCTGTCAGTTACCATGCACCCCTGCCTCACTATAACTCCTGCAGGGCAGCCTGCCTGTGGATGAGCAGAACTACAGCAGAGCACGCATCTCATATGTTTCAACATGAAAACCACACAGAGTATGGCCAGCACCTCTGGGTTCCATTTCTGGCCTCACGGGACAAAGAACCTGCACTGCTCACAGTGGCTCAGAGGTTCAGCCTGCTCACAGAATGGAAGCACAACTAGCAGTTAGGACACTACTGATTGGCCGGGACAGCCAGAGCTGATAAAGACTCATAGAGAAGGGTGCATCATGAGCCAATCCTGTTACAGATAATTCACCATAATTAACCCCATATGTATGTCATGGAAAGAATTAGAAATAAATAAGCATGTTGAGTCTACCAGAATTGAGACATACACCAATTTTCCACAAGGTTTTCCAGCAACAATTTATCTGATAGTTTTTGTGTCTCTAAGAGTTCATTCTCTGCAGAACTATGAAATAAGTCAAGAGTGCCAGCTTCCATTTCAGAACCCCTTCTGTTTAGTTAGACCTCTTTCTGATGGCAGTGTGGAAGGTCAGGCTGCTGTTCCTATCAGGTGGAAAGTCATCCCTCTAACTCTCGTGGAACAGTGATCCGTTCCCGGAGCGTACTGCAAACCTAACAAATCAGTTCTTTAAGATGTGATGACTGCCTGTATGCTTTTCTTGTTCTGTAAAGATCAGTGGCAGCTCATGAAGATATTTAAGGAAAGGTAGTGCACGAGGCAAAGGCAATGGTAGGAACGGAAAGTGAAACCAGGAATAAGGCTGAATTGAGAAAGCTCCTTTCTACCTAGAAAGGCCCATAGGCTTTTCTAAAAGTCATTTACTAATCTGACTCAATGTTTCAGTTATAAGCAATTAAAAAAGGAAATTTACTCATCTGTCAAATTTGCAACTTTTGAAACATCAAAACAAATCATTTGCTTAGAAGCTTTTCTTAGAACTGAGACTAAATGGAATTTCTCAGTTGTCTTTATAAAGATGCTCTAGTTTAGCATCTTAGTAAAAACTCTTCATAAAGATCAGCTCATTCAGCTGTCAGTACAGCTGATCACATCACACCCAGAGGTGAGGTGAAGAGTCACTCAGTGATGCATTTTCCAAAGACACCGGTCTACGTGTCAAAGAGAGCTATCAAAAAGAAGCTGGGTTCAGCAAATTTAACAGAGTCAGGCTTGTTCACCTGAAACATGTTAAAGCTTCTCTCAGACATGTCAGTAACTTTGATCTGGCCACAGAAAGGTCTGCCTTCTCTGCCTTCAAGATGACCCTTCGAACTGAGTTACAGTCTCCTGATCATTATGAATACTTTTCACACAATAGATCCTGCTGTGGGATGTTCTGTTTGTCAAATGTGTTGCTCTGATTGGTTAATAAATAAAACACTGATTGGCCAGTAGCCAGGCAGGAAGTATAGGCGGGACAAGGAGAGAGGAGAATTCTGGGAAGTGGAAGGCTGAGTCAGAGAGACACTGCCAGCCTCCGCCATGGAAAGGGAGATGTAAGTACTGGTAACATGTAAAGATACTGATAAGCCACAAGCCATGTGGCAACTTATAGATTAATAGAAATGGGTTAATTTAAGATATAAGAACTAGATAACAAGAAGCCTGCTGTGGCCATACAGTTTGTAAGCAATATAAGTTTCTGTGTGTTTACTTGGTTGCATCTGAGCAGCTGTGGGACTGGTGGGTGAGAGAGATTTGTCCTGACCATGGGCCAGGCAAGACCAGGAAAACTCTAGCAACAAGATCCCTCCCCAAAAATTCCTCATAAAGGGAGACCATAACCCATGCCTTTCTTATAAGTCCTGTTCCTATGAAACCAGCACCAATCATCACTCCTTTCTAAAAGTGGTATCATTTCCACTCTCCAGCCACTTTGTGGTTCAAAGCCATAAATATCACCCTCATTTTATAAAACCTTGAGGCATAATTTCAAGATTGAATCTGTCTTTTCATGAAGTGTTAGGCAGAGTTCTCTAGAGGGTCATAACATATACATATGATTTATAGGGTTGGCTTCCATGACAGAGGCCAATGACCACAACCATTTGCATGGTAGAGAGGCAGAGAATTGTGTTTCCAGTCTTAGAAGCAGGATGGCTCAGCAGTGGACACCCAGTGCTAAACCCCGAAGCTCCCTGAAATTACAATGACAGGAAAGAAGGAGGTGTGACAGATGTACTTTCTCAGAAGGGAAGGGGCATTCAGGCACAGAGGCCGAATTCCCCATTCGTCTGGGATACCAGCCCATCAGAAGAGGCCACCTATACCTGGTGTGGCTCCTATTATCATTGTCCTATACAGCTGTTGTCTCTTAAAATACTCCCCCCAGACCCACAGGTGAGTTTCACCAGTCCTAGGCATCACTTGATCTGGTCAAGTTGACAACCAAGACCGACTGTCACTGTCACACCTGAACTGCAATTCTAATTGGCCTCAAATAAATTAATTTCATTTGCTCTTGATTGGGTTAATTTTACTCACAACAGACATGTGAAACACTGAAATACTATACTTATCAAATTAGAAAACCCATATGAACTGACTCAGATTTCTCTGACTTTCAAACACAACTGGTAAAACTAATTTCACCAACTGGGAATTACAAATATATATATATATATATGGCTGCTTTAATCAAAATGGTGGTGAGTGGGGATTACACCTAATCTCTTCATCAATTTACTCTATTGTGGTACACATAAATAAGTTTAATGTGGCAAGATAGCTCTGGGACGACTAATCTTGCTGATATTCTGAATCTGAATAATCAAGTAAAGTGGAATATTTATTTTCATTTAAAAATTCACATAATTCAACATTCCACCCAAGAAGCTATCTAATTCCAATAATAGTATATTATAAATATATATGTATATACAGTGTATGTGTGTAATGAGTCTGGTATAAACTTGGGTGTTCATATGTTTGGGGGGATGTACAGAGGCCAGAGGAAGATGCTGTGCATCTTGTTCTATCACTTTCTCCATTATTCCCCTGAGACAGGGTCTCCTATAGAACTCGGAGCCACATTGGCAGCCAGTGAGCCCCAGCAATCCCCCTGTCTCTGCTCCACCAGTGTTTTGGTTATAGTCATGTGTGGTCATGCCCAGCTTTTACATGGACACTGAGGATCTATACACATGTCTCATGCTTGCACAATAAGGGCTTTTACCCACTGAGACATCTCCTAAACCTGCATAAATACATCTTTCAAATTCTTAATTTTGCTATTTTATTTCCATTACTAGAAATGACAATAAAAATGAAGGAAATCCCTGTTGAAGGCATTTCCACACAGGATTAACTAGGGTGGGAAAATCTTTCCCAGATGGGCTGGAGGCACTGATGGTGGGGGGAGAGGCTGAAAACAGGTGTATTCTCTCACTGTTTCCTGGTCACTATGGCATGATCTGTTTTGTTCCAACAAGCCTTCCCCACCCTATGGACTCAGAAATTGTAAGCAAAATACATCTTTACTTGGTTAAGTTGCTTTCTTAAGTATTTTTGGCACAGTGACCAAAAGACTGACTAATGGAGTGAGTCCTAACCTGTTTCCAGTCTAGACCCGATTATTTCAATACTCATTCGACAGAAGCAGGTGTACAGGAATATTAATGGGTTAGTGTGTTAATTTCCCCAGAAAATTCTAGACTGAAAAAAAGAAAAGAGATTCCTGTAAAGTGCTTAAATGTCCCTATAACCATGTTTTTTTTTTTTTTTTTTTTACTAGTGTTGATGCCAGGAAAACCTTACCTTGGCTATGATCACGTATTAACAATTGGATAATTGCTGGCTGCTGGAGGGTGGGGTGGGGGAGGTATCAGTGGTCCTACCCAGCTGGGAACCCTCTGAATGATGAAATCAACCTTCCAGGCAAATGTTCCCTCGTGTGTAACGGTGACACAGCTGTCATAGGGTAAGCAAAGGCCCTCTGACTGGTACTGAGGCCTGCTCCGTGAGAGAGAACCCATGCCCAGTCCTGTAATCTGGTTTTCAACCCATGCTTGGGGAAGACATAGCCCTTTGTGAGGAATTTACTACTGCTGTCTAGCAAATCAGCAAACCATCAAACTCTATTCTAAACATCTCTGTTTATACACGAATATAAAATATTGTACCCTCAGTCTTAATCAGTGATTAAGTGATTCTTTGTGCAGTGAATGGAGATGAATGCATATTCCTGGCCCCTCAAGGTTATGAGAATAAGATTTAAATGGATATTCTGAATGCATAGTCAGAAGGTTAAACTCAGTGAGTCACAAAACAAAATGAATGTGACAAAGATTGATAGGGAAGACTGGGGGAGGGAAGACAAAAAGGTAGTAGGAAGATGGGAAGGGTGGGGCATCAGAGTGGTCAGCATGTATTGTGCACATTATAAAATTGTTAAAGAACAGATTTAATTAGGTTCAAAACTCGAGAAATAGAGGTTTAAGTTTACAGCTGAAAATGAAATCCAAGCATACATAAGAGCAAGACAAAGACTCTGGACTAAGAGATTGTTCTAGCAGCGCTATGTTAGGCCACATAATCAGGGCCACCCTACAATGCCTCAGAGGATCTAGAGGAACCAATCAACATCCATCAGTCCTATTTCTTCACAAACCTCAAGAGCACCTTGGAAGGAAGGGTTCTCATCCTCCTGAAAAAAGAGTTGACTTCTCTGAAGACAGACCAGATGTTAAATTTCAAACTTCAAGGAGACACAACAAAAGTCATGGTCCGTAGAAAAGTTGAAGGTTCAGGAACTCAGCTTCACAGCCTCCCTACAAAAAGGATGTTGACTAAAAGTATGAACTCTTTCTAGATTAGGAATAACTTCCCCAAGCACTCAAGGAAAATGTAGCTAATCTATTCTAGAGTCTACATAAAAATCACAAATCAATACATCTTTCAAAAGTATTGGGGCTCAAAAAACCCTTTACTTTTCAACTCTGAAGGAAAAAGACCCTGGAAGCCTCGCTAGAAACGCTAAGACTCTCCTGGGAACTGCCACCTGCTCACTGTGCCCCCTGTTTTCATGCACCAAATGCATGCCGAGGAGGAAAACAAAAACATATGTGGCTGGGATTTTCTTTTTCTAAGAAAAGCAAACCATATTTAGGGTTTCCTGTCCAGATGTAGCTGTGAGATGTGCCTTGCTTGTCTGCCTGTATCACATCCGCTCCTGGTGCACAATTTTATGTCAGCTGACAGATTCCTTCTACAAAGGAGGGCCAGAAAGTTCCCGAGCTGTGAGTTGGCTTGCACCACAAACTTACAAAAATGGGTTTAAAGTGGTGATTTGTTTTCCCACCTAAGCAGTTTAATTTCACTTACAATTGTCACAGTTCTGATTTAGATAAAAGGAAGAAATAATGGGGCATTTGGCACTCAAACTTAAGTGCTATTTTTGATCTTGTCCTAAGTGTGTCGAGTAAATTTAGAAAAATGCTTTCTGTCTTCCACTTCCCTTCAGAGTTGTCTGCATATTGTCCTTACAGAGTACATGGTTTCTAAACTAGGAAAGCTAATGGTGAGAGACAACATAGTCCAGTGTTTTACTAATTAGTTTTAGAGCTGATTTGACCTCTGCTTAATATTATGTGACCTTGGGCAAACTAGCATCTCATTATACTATGGGTTCTCAACTATAAAGACTAGTAATAGTACATGTCTTCTAAAGTGCCTGTTAAAAATTGAATGTGATAAAGCATAGAAAGAGTTTAAATCATACGGAGAACATCTAACTATTCATAGTAATCTGTTGGGAAACTAAGATGATACTTGTAGGAGAGGCTTTTTTCTGTTAGATGGGACCATACGACTTGGAACAACTCTCCTAGTTATAACAGTTAGATGAGTTGGACAAAATTTACTTTTAAAATTGCACTCTGAAGTAATAAAGCAGTGAGGGAATTTGGGGCCAAATTCTCAGAAGCAGCAGCAAACCTGAAGAGCTGCTCCTAGTTTGGGATCTTTTTAATCTCTTGGCAGATTCTTACAATTCTGGAAGTAGTTAAGAAGCTGAGTAGCACTCTTTCTTGTCAGTTCATGGGGTCAGGGCAAAACAACAACCATAGTCCAAGGGAATATCAAATATGGAGGCTTAGATGACAACGGAGGAGGTAAGAATCAGCTCGAAATGTGTGTATACATTACTGACAGACAGGGACGTGTTGAGGGGCACATTAGGTGATTTTTGTCATCATTCAAACACCATAGAGCATACTTATAAACCCTTGAGATAGTAGGTATGAGGAAACAAGACAGACCTGGCTAGTGAGCAATAATCATTATTGATTTTTCTATCTTTTGGTGCTTAGTCACTTTCACAATTAAGTTTTTGTGTCACTCAGCATGGCTTCTTCTTACATTAGCTGACCTGGGAAACATAATGAACAAAACTTTGATCAGATTAAATCAAAGACTAGGAGAAATTGTTAGAATGAAGAGAGGTAGTAAACATGAGAAGTTGCTGCTCACGTAGCATCCACAGTGCCTAGGGAAGGGGGCATTGTCTACTCACCAGCTCCTGCAGCTATTGGAGGATGGGTTTCTTCGAAGGTTCTGGAGTGAGGCTGGGCTTCCTGCTAATGGCCACCCTCAGTTCTGAGGTCAGCATGGTTCCTATGTACAATAGACCACCTACTTCTTGGTAGCCTGTTTTTTTCTAAGTCCAGCAAAGAAATGACAGTTTACATGGAGGGTGCATGAATTTTGCCATCAGAACTTGACTGTGATATTGCAAGAAAGAAACAACAGTACAATTTTATTCTTTTTTTTAGATTTTATTTTAAATGATGTGCATTTATTAGCTAGAGTTTTGTAAAGAAACAACTGATAGCACACACACACACAGAGCGAGAGCGAGAGAGAGAAAGAGGGAGGGAGGGAGGGAGGGAGAGAGAGAGAGAGAGAGAGAGAGAGAGAGAGAGAGAGACAGAGAGAGAGAGAGAGTCCAACAATGGCTGTCTCCCAGTGGAAAGACGAAGAATCTGGTACTTCTTCAGACCACAACACTGGATGTCTTAGCAGTCCCAATCAGGTGCTAGGGTCCTGGAGGATTCCCAGAGAGCTGCTGGTCTTCAGTCTAGGTTGGAATCCTGAAGAAATGAGTTTTAATCCCAGTGAAGGAAGGCCTCCGCAACAGGAGAGATGAACTTGCCAGTGAGAGTGAAGGCAAGCAGGAAAAGAAGCAAAAGTGTCCTTCTCCCATGTCCTTTTATGTGTGCTGCCACCAGAAGGTGTGTCCTACATTTAGGTCTGTCTTTCTACCTCAAATAATTCGACCAAGTTGACTGTGGATGTAGTCAAGTTGACAACCAAGGTTAGCTACCACAGGATGTATGTGTAGCTTGAATGCAGGTGCCCACAGGGGTTCAGTAATATCAGATCTACTGGAGCTGGAGCTCTAGGTAGCTGTAAGCCAAGAAACATGAATGTGAGGAGCTAGGCTTGAATCCTCTGGAAGAGCACTATACACTCTTAACTGCTGAGCCATCTCTCCAGCCTCCAATTTTACTCTGGACCCAGAGACCAAATAAAAAGTCTGATAAATGAATAATATGCTTAATCAACAAGTTCATAGACCTGTAAGAATGATTTACCATTCAAAAGTATGCAACAGTACGAGACTTGAGAAACCTCCTTTTAAGTGGTTGAGCAGGGTAGTTCAGGTGACTCCCAAACAGTGCAGGCTATTGCTGTCACCCTTGGCTGCCTCTCAAATGTTTAATGTAAGTCTCTATTGCTGAAGACACCATACACTTAGAACATAGGACGAAGAGGATTTGAGATGGATCTGACCTGAAAACTCCCTTCCTGTGGTCTAGCTTTTATAGTACCAGAAAGTACTAAGCAAGCTTCTGGGAAGGGGGACAATAGTTCTACCCATCTGTGACACCTAAGAAACACAACGATGACTGCCATGACAAGATGGTCATAAGGTACACTAAGTGGCGTTCGAATGCTGGTGATCTTAGGAGAGAATTTACTACTGTCACTTTACTAGACCAGCATAATTCCTACATCCCTGTTCTTATCCTTATACCTCATATACAAGCACAACTACCACCTGACATCAAAGATGCTTCCCTTCAAAGCAAAATGGGACAATAATAACAATGACAACACACACACACACACACACACACACACACACACACACACACACACACACAGAGCCGGACACAATGCAGAGATCAATGGACTGGAGGGACCCTACCCCCAATGGATACAGCTGAAGCACAGCTCTTGCATCTACGGCTCAGGGAATATCATGAAAGAGGGGGCAGAAACATAGTTGAATCCAGAATAGCAGGAAGTTTGCAGTGATAATGTCTTTCCTGGAAACAACTGCACAAACAAGACCTGAACAATGACAATATTAATACACATGCTAACTAGGAAGGCAGCAAATTTCATAGGGTCCCACCTTTAGATGAAGAATTAAGGGCAACTAATGACTGATGAGAGAAGAAAAATTAACCTCTCCCCAACATCTCCCCAGGATGAACCACTGTCTAAGTGGCTACTCAATACAAAAATAGTCATCTCTGAACCATATATACACAAACAAAAAAGGACTCAGTATGTATGTATGTATGTATAAAATTGTAGATGAAATTCTCAACAGTCTTATTAAGTAAGAAACACAAAGCCAAATACAGAGGTAATAGCCAAAGAAAACAGAACAGCCACTGGATATAGAGACCAAAAAATGGTGGCACACACACCTTTAATCCTAGCATTCTGAAGGCAGGGATACATCTGATCTCTGTGAGTTCAAAGCCACACTAGAAACAGCCAGGCATGGTGACACACGCCTTTAATCCCAGGAAGTGATGGCAGGAAGCAGAAAGGTATATAAGGCATGAGGACCAGGAACTAAAGCCTGGTTAAGCTTTTAGGCTTTTGAGCAGCAGTTCAGCTGAGATCCATCAGGAGAGGACTCAGAATCTTCCAGTTCAAGGATACAGGATCAGCTGAGAAGTTGGTGAGGTGAGGTCAACTGTGGTTTGTGTTCTGTCTCTCTGATCTTCCAGTGGTCACCCCAATACCTGGCCCTGGGTTTGTTTTTATTAATAAGACCTTTTAAGAGTCATGTTACATAAAATTTATTTCTATAACAATATATATAAAACAATAATAGAACAGTCAAAGTAAAAGAGACCATCAATTTGAGAGATGGCGGAGGTCATGGGAGGAGTTTGTGGGAGAGGATGTGGAAGGGGCTGGAGGGAAAGAAAAGAAAAGATGAAGTGATGTAATTCTATTTTATTTAAATACATATGTATGCAATTCATCACAGAATAGAATAAAAGTTAAAAACTTATTATCATCGCTACAATATGTATAAAAACTTTTGATAAAACATATCATTCATTCATTATAAATACAGTAGAAGGGAACTTTCTTACTGTGTCAAAGGGTATTTATAAGAAAACCCACTGTGAACATCACACTTATAAATGAAAAGCTGAAAGTGTGTCTGCTAAGGCTGACAAGTGTGTGCATACCCACTGCTACCACTACTACACAGTAATAGAAAAGTGTTAGATAAGTTTATATCCTTGGATGGAAAACTGTCTCAACAGTCATCGCCCTTCCTTCTCCAAAGTGGACCCATGAAATGGTACCAATGCCCTCACACTAAGATGCCCACGCTTTTTTTTAGGACTTTAACCCCCAAACCTGCTGTCCCTGTTATAATAAGTCAGACCTCTGAGATGACACCCCAAGTTTAGTTCCGCATGCTGTTGACCATCTCCTACCATTGCTTCAGCCATTCTGTGAAGGGCTGAGTCTCATTCATAGACGCAGACATTAAACTTCTTCCATAGGAATTTCCTGGTGGCTCCAGTGCCAAAGATGGCTTGGGATTTTGCCTCACTTTAAGTGACTGTTTTTACTTAAGAATTCAGAAAATTGGAACAGTGTCAATTTCTACATGTGTACATTTTGGCTTTCAGCTCTCTCACAGGAGGCTGGAAAAGGAGGGTCAACTGGAAACATCAGAAGCAGGAAGTGTGACTTTTGAACAGTTCAGTCAGGCAAGTCTAACTGGAACCAAAGTGATGCATGTACCAGGTTACAAAAAAAGATGCATGTGTCATCACACAATAGCAGATGCAGAATAGGGCATAAACAAAGTGACTGCATATTGTAACACGATTAGAGTTCACTGTACAGGGTGTCGTTTCACACATGTAACTTCCTTGTATGGAAAAATACATTTGGGGATTTCTTCAAATCATGGATGTGAAAAGGAAATGGACAAATAGATGTATTTAATTTCCTGCAGATAAATTTTAGCTTAATTAAAATTGTACGACCTCAACCATGATTAATGCATGTCAGTGACTAGAGTAGTTTCATGACTTGATATAAGTTGTGCATTTCTACAAGTAAATGTGAGCTAAATTTACAAGTGCCCAGATATTGTAGTACATAATAAAAAGGCAGCTGTTTAACAAAGAGAGAAAGAAGAAAGGAAAAACAAGTAGGGTCAGGGAGCTGATTGACTGAGTTCCAAATACACTAGGACAGTTTCATCCAATTTAATCTAGAGAAATTTAAATGCAGGAGAAATTGAAGGGAACCCACCCAGACCTGAAACAACTGAGGCTACTCATCCAGTCCTGGAGAATTTCAGAAGAACAACATCTGGAGATGCATTTGTGGTATCCAATATTCCACCTTATCCATTGCCTGACCAGTACCCACCAAGTCAAATCACAGACCTTCATGCCACACTTGATGGGGAAGAGATCAGTCTAACATGGACAGCACCAGTAGATGATTTTGATGTGGGAAAAGGTAAGAACAAAGAATCGTGTGGGTTTGACTTAAATGGGAGATGTCCAATGTGAGTCAATAGTGATGGCTCAGTCAGAAGAGGGTGATTTTTAACTGAGAACTCAGCCCAGTAGGAATGTTATGATCTGATATTTTATAATTTATCAAACAGGTCTTGCTTTGCAAGCAAAGAGAGTAGCATTTAGCAGTGTTTAAAACTCAGAACTCGGTTTTTATTGAAAAATGAATAAAATTTTTGATATGAGCATACTTTGCATGTTAAACATTTTTGAGAATAACTAGAAAGAAATTTAATATGGTATGTTACAGCAACTAACCCATACATAACATTTTTCTTAGTTCAACGGTATATCATACAATAAGTCAAAATATCATTGACCTAAAAGACAATTTTGATGGGGCTCATCAAGTTAATACAACCAACTCCAAGGAAACCTTTGCCTTTAAACCAGAAAACATCTCAGAAGAAAATGCAACCCACATCTTCATTGCCATTCAAAGTGTCAACAAAAGCAATTAGACATCGAAACTGTCCAACATCGCACAAGTAGCACTGTTCACCCCACAAGCAGAGCCGGATCCTGACAGTCCTGACAGTCCTGGTAGTCCTGAGGGTCCTGGTAGTCCTGACGGTCCTGGTGGAAGTCCACATTCTGGAGTTAGTATTTCCACTATTGTGCTGTCTGTGGTGGGCTCTATTGTACTTGTTTTTATTATTTTAAGTGCCACTATTTGTATCTTCAGGAACAGAAGGTCCTCATCAAGAGCTGTGACAACATTTTGAAAAGCAACATAAATAAAAGGATATTTCTGAGTTTTTAAGTACATCCCATATAGTGGTATTTTAATCCCATGTGATCATGAACTCAAAAATAATTTCAAGAGGGTTTAAAGAAGCTTTAAGAATATCCATTCATAGCCGGGCGGTGGTGGCACACGCCTTTAATCCCAGCACTCGGGAGGCAGAGGCAGGCGGATCTCTGTGAGTTCGAGGCCAGCCTGGTCTCCCAAGTGAGTTCCAGGAAAGGCGCAAAGCTACACAGAGAAACCCTGTCTCAAAAAACCAAAAAAAAAAAAAAAAAAGACTATCCATTCATGAAAACAACCAATATTAATGTTCATAATTATATTCACAACATAAATAGTAATAAAAACTATTTTTATATTGATCTCTAGCTCTGTATTTTTTTCCTGATGCCAAAGTTTTCTGAAATGATACTTCAAATATCATGGAGAAACTAAAAGTATCTATTTAAGTAGCCAAGATACAACATAAAAGAACAAATCAACAATATTTAGAGAGAAGAAATGAATGTGGTCTCAGTGTTATCAATATAAGTTAATGGCATTATAGTAACTCAAAATCTCCAATTGTACACTATCATAGTGAAGGTCATACTTACTGTAATTCATGGATATGGAAGATGCTATTTTAATATTTTACTTTTATTTATTTTGTGTGTGCATTATGTATGTATGCATGTGTATGTATGTGTGTACATATTTATGTGTGCATGTATGTATGTATTACGTTAGGGCACTATGTGTGCCACTGTGTGCATGCGGATATCAGAAGACAATTTGTGGGCATGGGTTCTCTCCTTCTGTCGTGTCAGTCCTAGGCATCAAACTCACGTAGTCATGATTGGCAGCATGTGTCTTTACTCTCAGCAATCTCACTGGGCCGATGATGATACTATTTTTTTTTAAATCAGATTCACCTGTTTATATTTCAGTTCAATATAACCTCTTTTCTCTGAAAGCCCACCTACCTAGGCACTTTTTCATTCATCTTAAGAAAGAATTGTTGAAACTATAGTCTACTGACTTTTTTCCAGACAAAAGAAAGTAAAATATGTTAAAGACTTGTTTTAATCTGTCACTCAGAAGCACAATGTAGGAGGCTCAAGCACATTGATGACTAAGATCAGCTAAAGATAAAGAAAGTAGGTTGAGAAGAGTAGATCACATTGCAGGAAGTATTTACAATCCTCTGATGAGGCCAAGTTAATACAAATTCGGTTTACTTCACATAACAACAAATGCTGTGGAGGATGTAAAGAAAGAGGAATCCTTACTTCTGGTTGGTGGAGATGGAAATTGATGAATTGAAAGCAAGATGTACCATATGACCCAGCTGAATCTTTCCTGGGTATACACACAGAAGCCTCCAGGTCCCACCACAGAGACACTTGCACATACATGTTTACTCACAGTGGCTAATAAATGGAACACTCTAGATGTCCATCAACAGATGAGCAGGCAAGGAAAACATGGTGCACATGATGCACATTGAATTTAATATAACCAGCCATCAAGAGAAATGAAATCAAGACATTTGCAGAAGAATGGATAGAACCGGAAATTATTATGTAAGCAAAATGTCCCAGACTCATAAAGACAAATCTCCCCTGTGTTTTCTCATATGTCAATTCTATGTTTGTGTGTGTGTGTGTTCCTATAATACTTCTTGCCTCTTCAAATTAAAATTCCCCTTGTCCTAGAATCTCTCCTAGTATATGCTATGTTTCACCAAAATGATTGGAACAACTATGTGTATATATATTCTCTGTTTACCTATTCTTCGTTTTTTCTTTACTAAAATCAATCCCATTAAAGTCATTAACTGTTTAGAGATAATCATTTTGCACACTGTGAAGATGTGTCTCTGCCAAGGCACCTTCTGATTGGTTTAATAAAGAGCTGAATGGCCAATAGCTAGGCTGGAGAGGACAAGCGGGACTTCCAGGCAGAGGTAGGAAACTCTGGGAAGGAATCAGAGTGATAGAGATTCACCAGCCAGACACAGAGGAAATGGGATGTATGGTATGGAGGATAGGTTACAAGCCACATGGCAGAACATAGATTAATATAAACGTGTTAATTTAAGTTATAAGAGCTAGTTGGGAACAAGTCTAAGCTAAGGCCAAACTTTCATACTTAGTAAGAAGTCTGTGTCATTATTTGGGAGCTGATGGTCCAAAGAAAGTCCAACTACAGTTAACAAATGTGTTGATATGCTCAGAGGCCATGTTTGTGCTTCTGAAGTCAAGGCTCTGAGTGAGGAGAGAGTGGTCACATGATCAGGGGCACTCACAGTCTCCAGCCTGCTACCTGTGTTTATGAAGCAGTATTTACTGACTACTCATATGGAAATGTCTTCCTATACCTTAGTGAGTCATCTCCATGCATAATTCCATAGTTGTTTCCTTTCTCACCCTAGTTGCATAAAGTCAGAACTACATCTCCCAGAAACAATATAACAATATAATTTGATTGGATGTTGGGCAAGTGATTAATTATCATAATTTTTACCAAAAGTAAATGTATAAATTTAGGAATGCATTACAGAACATTGTTTGGGAATTGATTTGGTTTGGTTTGGTTTGGTTTGGTTTGGTTTGGTTTGGTTTGGTT
>CABHPP010127824.1:15080-42005 GCA_902168425.1 Peromyscus attwateri
TTTGGTTTGGTTTGGTTTGGTTTGGTTTGGTTTGGTTTGGTTTGGTTAGGCTGGCTGTTTTGCCAATGTTGGTAGGAAAATAATATAATTCTAAAACACAGCATACACCCTCTTCATACATAACCTATGAATTTCTCTCTCAGTGTAATAAAACATCTCAATCCCCTGCCACTCACATCAGAGACCACAGGCCAATCCTTTCATCTGCCAATTTCTTCACCACTTACACTCAGTCACTGAACAAGTCTTGCCCTCACACCGTCTCCCAAGGGCCCCTGCACACATGTGCTGCACATACATACACTCAGACATGTGCATACACATAAAATAATTTTTCTTTTCATTATGTCATCTCAGCCGGTCTCTATCACCTGCTAGTAAAAACTGTAGTCCCTCCTGGTCTTTCTACATTTCGTCTAACCTCCCCATATACATCTCACTGACCTTGATACATCCCATGCTGATTCCTACATAAAATCTAAGGGCGTCAATGTGTCTCTATGACAGTGAGGATGCCTGTTTCATTTGTTGCTTTTTTCAGTTACCCAGCATAGAAAGCACACAATTGGCAAATAAAGGAGCCTCATTATCACTGGGCCTTGCCCCATCCTCTAGAACAAAACTCTGCAACTCCCCTCTCTAAAACTGGACTGGACTCTGCATTGAACTCAGAGTGAGGCCTTCTCATGTAACTGACAATGCCCTTTCAAGGCTATCTCCCAGCTAGCCTGCTAGTCTCTGTCCTCAGAATTCCTCTTGCCATACAGAGGGCACGATCTTCCCTCCATGGACTTCTACTCTCCGACTACGTCAGTTACTCTCCCTGGACCCTGAGTCTGTTATTCTCCATGAAGGTGTCCTTCAATTATCCATCATTTCTATAGCCTACAGTCACCTGGTAAATCATGTTCATTTTTGTGTCTTAATAAGGGGTGCTGAATTTCCTAGGGAGGATGCTCTCTCTCTCCCAACCTCCTTCCCTGAAGAAGGCAACTTCCTGTTGCTCTAGGCTCACTTTAGCTCTATACTGTATAGCTATTTACTTGTTCTGAATTCTCTCCAGATGGTGAGATTCCCAATGCCTTATTCATCATTATAGCTCTGATACCTATCACCATGCTCAATAAATATTTGTTCATCTTTCTCTTGGTATCAGTTGAAATGAATCAGTCCCTGAGCCAACAGAAGGACAACAAAGGAACCAGGATCCACCTGATGCTCGACACATAAGCTATAAGGAGGAAATATGACTCCTCTAGAGAGAAATGCTGACTCATCCCACTGAAATAAGGAAAAACAACAGATAACTGAACTGTGTTCTCAATGCTTCTGTAATAACAAACTTGGAGTTACTTCATCCTCATTGTCCAACCAGCCTTTACCTGGTATTTAGGCCGATCCAAATCTTACATGAATTTCCTTCTGCCTGACATGTTCTTTCAGTTCCAGTTATCCAATAACCATTTCAAGTTACTTTGAAAGACACAAGCAAACTTGTCCAAATGCAGCAAAAAACATACTTCGCAGTACCTCCCCACATTGTTTTACTTCATATGAACAACAGTGCTGATCCACTGGGTGGTTTTGCAACTCTTGTTCCATCTCCTAGATTTTAATGATTCCTTTTCTCTTAACCTCAGAGAGGCCTTTCTTAACACCCCACTTTTAAGCAACAGCAAAGTTACTATGATCTTTGCATTATTAAATTGTATGTAAAGAATTTAACACTGACTGACATTTTATCATATCTATTGTTTATCTTTTCCTTTAAACATTAATTATATGAGAGTAGTGGTCAGTCGTAACTCACAAAGAAGAACTGAATCTAACTATGGTAAATTCTCAATAGCCTACTGTCAAATGCAAAAGGAGATAAGGATGGTCCTGGACATTTTCATCCACAGAGGCACAGAATCAGGACAAGGGAAGTATTTGAAAATATTAATGCTATGTGATACCTTGTTCAATTATTTTTCTAATCTCTTCTCTGGATCTTACTAAATTGAAGTCTTGGCCTGGTCGTTTATGATACGTTTTCATAAAAATGTCAAGAATATTGTTTGCCAGCATCCAGACACAACCTTCCTGATCTCTTCAGGGTCACCTTCCACCAAGGTAACTACTACCTTCATATCTACTAGCACGGACTGTTCCCTGTCTGTTTGCTTCACCCAAGCAGAGTCTTCAGGTGCACTTTGCTGTGTGGTGGGCTTCTTTCAGATATATATGTGCAATTCAGCTATATTACGGCAGAGAGTGATGTGGTCCTGAAACTCATTTCAGTATATTACAAACTGTTAAAACTCAATGCCATCATTAATGTTGAAAGCTACTTTTGTTCATAGTAAGTGTTACTAGCAAAGTTGATTGTATAAGAGTTTTCAAATAAGTATCTATGCATCAGTAATGGAATTCACAAGAAGCAATAATCCATGCATCTATTCATAGAATGTGTGATTATTTCCATTTAATTTGTAATCCAAAGTGTGGGTTTGAATCTTAGGGGCAAAACATATAAATATATGCTAGCTTTTTCTCTCAGTTTGTGAGAATAAAATCACTTATTTTATAGGAATTGAGGATTTATATAGAGATGATGTGTATAAACTTCCTAACATTGGCTCCAGTAGGCACTATTTAATGTCTGCTAACCATGTAAACTGAGGTTCCCAGTGTTCTTAACTGTACCATTAGGGTAGTATATTTCCTTCAGAGTTGTGCTTAGGAATAAGTGTGAAGCAGCTATTGTATTGGGCTCAGCATCCCATGACTGCTGAGAGGGCTCAGCAGTTTAAGTCATCAACTGATCTTCCAGAAGACCTAAGTTCCATCTCAGCACCCATGTCAGACAGCTAGCTAAAATGTAACTCTAGCTCCAAGAGATCCCATGACTTCTTCTGGCCTCTGAGGGCACCAACACATGTAACATATACTTACACAGAAACAGCTTGGCATGGTCAAGGAACTGAAAATTTAACGAAAGAGTGGAAGCAGATAAGGCTAAAGCCCTGGCGACTATAAAATTATATTCAAATTAATGAACCTCAAAACTGGCTAAATATTAAAATTACCTAGAAGGCCTATCAAATATCACTATGAACTTTCACTTACAATAGTGGTGATTTAGTTATTCAGAACACTCTTGCCTCTTCTGTTGAAGATTCTACTAGAGATGCTGGCAGTATCGAAACCAATAGAAGGAAACAGAAAGAGTAAAACAGGCCTTTGTAAACACCATGCTTATCTTTGCAGAAAGAATCTAACCAATTCTACAAAATAGTGTGAAAACTAACATGTGAATTTGAAAATATCATAGTGTGTAAGACTAGTGTGCAAAAATAATAGAGCTATTTCTATATATATGCAAAGATCAGTGGGAAATTAAAATTTTAAGTACTATTTATAATAATATCAGAAAAAGTAAATAGTAAGAGGCTGGGTTTACAGCTTAGTGAGTAAAGAGTTTGTCTTACAAGCATGAGGACCTGATTTTGATCCCCAGAAATCCATGTTTTTAAAAAATGAAGCTGGAAATTTTTTTTTCAGCTCCATTTATGTACCTGAAAATTTTATAATTTCATTTTTAATAGCTGGGTAATAGTCTACTGTGTGAATGTACTACATTTTCATCATCCGTTCATCTGCTGAAGGACATCTGAGCTGTTTCCATCTCCTGGCTCTTGTGAATAGAACAGCAATGATCATGGATGAAGGGGAATATCAATAGCAGGATATGGGGGTCTTTGGATATATGCCAAGAAGTAGTATAGCTGGATCGTGTGGTAGATCTATCTTTCGCCAGGTTTTTGAGGAAATTCCACATTGATTTCCACAGTGGCTGCACCAATTTGGTCTTCTTTCCGTATGTCTTCACATTCAAAATACGGGATATGAAGTCTCTAGAGGAGGTTACTATGGTAAATTTGGCTTTGGCCTTTCCTTAGATTTAACAGTCTAAGAAACATTGCATGATCATGGGAGGTTTGTCCAAGTTCATAAAGCTGATGGCATTGCACAAATCTTGCCAGATAATACTTAACCATCAACTTCTGGGCTATGTGATAGTTTTGTTTTAGTTTGGTTAGTCGCTTAATCGCTGCATATCTTTACATGTGCATATATAAAATATATAAAAATGACTAGATACGGATATGATAGTTAAGTTTTAATGAACTGTAAATATGAAAACTGCCTCTAATTGAGGTTAGGCCCACTAGCATCTTACAGAGTCTGCTATTGCTCTCAAATTCACTTATGTAATGCTATTTCAAACTCTCCACTGTGACACTGGAGCCCTACTCTCCATAGCCAATCAATCTGCCTCTACTCCTCTATTTGCTGTAACACATTGGGTATCAAACTTTCATGCTTTAATTGCAATCATACATCTCCTTGGTTCTTTCCCGAGTTCAATTTATTTCTGTCCTCTTTGTGAAATCACACATTTTAATATCTGAATATACTACACACATATATAGAGAAATACATGTTTATATATTAACATGTTTGTGTATTTGAAATGTAGTATTTCATACAGTCGATATACACTGATTGAATTCAGGCTCTAACACAGAAAAGAAGAAAGAGACGCTTTAAGCATTCGCTGATTTAGAAAAAACAAAAATCAAATAGCTTGCACTCTATTAAATAAAAATTCATTGATGTGAAATCGTGTATATAGTAATTTTAAAAAATATCAGCGCTGAATACCCTAACTGTCATCATAGAGCCCTCATCCAGTGACTGATGGAAGCAGATGCAGAGATCCATGGCTGGGTCAAGGCAAGCTCCAGGAGTCCAATCGATGAGAGAGAGGAGGGATTTTGTGAGCAAGGGATATCAAGATCATGATGGCAAAATGTACAGAGACTGACAGGCCAAACTAGTGGAAACTGCATGAACTGTAAGTCAATAGCTGAGGAGCCCCCATGGTACTGGACTAGGACCTCTGGATAGGCAACTCAGTTGCTTAGCTTGAACTGTTTAGGGGGCCCCCAGGCAGGCAGTGGGATCGGGACCTGTCCCTGGTGCATGAGCTGGCTTTTTGGAGCCCAGTGCCTATGGTGGGATACTTTGCAGAGCCTTGGTGCAGGGAGGAGGGGCCTGGACCTGCCTCAACTGAATGTACCAGGCTCTGCTGACTCCCATTGGAAGTCCTTGACTTGGAGGAGGTGGGAATGGGGGATAGGTTGGGGGAGAAGACTGAGGGACAGTAGGAGGGAGAAAATGGGAATCTGTAGTTGATATGTAAAATGAATAGAAAATCTCTTAATAATAATAAAAAAAACTGATAGTAAAAAAATATCAGCACTTTGGTTATTTGAAAATATTGGTTCACTGAGGGGTGTGGTTCTTCCAGAGTTTGATATTTTTAAGTACACAATGCCAAAAACTTAATGAAACCATCAATTGTATCAAAACAATCTTAAATATTGAGAGTACACCATACTTACAAAGACAGAAAAATATTAGCCATTTTTATTTGCACGTATCTGTGTGCAGGTATGTATCTCTGCCCTTACCTGGGCATGCACATGTTGAGGCCAGAGGTCTAGTTCAAGTGTCTCTCATTGTCACTGTCCACCACATTTTTTGACACAAGGTCTCTTATTAAAATTGACACTCAGCTTCAACTAGACTGCCTGGCTGTCTAGACCCCACCATTTGTCTACCTCTACCTACCCCAATACTGGGGTTAGAGGCAGAAGTCACAGTCCACTGGGGGTTTGAACTCAGGTCCTCGTGCTTGCACAGCAAGTCTTTACTCTCTAATCCATCCTCCAGCTCACATATAATTATTTGACAAGATCAAAATTTCGTCCTGGCAAAGATATTGTTATTTTTTCTAAGTCCACTTTTGAGAGAATATCTGTGTCTGAGTCTGAAAAGTTATAATCTACTTGTCAATAGTTCTTTCAAGTAAAAGTGGTACTCACGAAAGAAAGTGTGACTCATTTAACTTGCCCCTTTAGCCAGCTGGTTTTCCTTAGTTAAGATATCACACTATGAAGCAAACACGCAGTTTGCTCATGTGGAACATCAAAGTAACATGAACTCAAAGTAATAGAGCTAAAATAATTAGTTGTTATTACTTCATGCAATTCCTACATGCAAAAGGCACTATTTTGTATTTCAGGTGAGTGTCAATTAACAACTCTCCACCTCTGTATCATTATCAAATGGCAAATACTAAATATAAATAACTTTTTAGGCAAGATTCCATTTATCCCACACTACAGAGCAGAGAATGACCTCTAACTCCTGATCTCCCTGCCCCTCCCCCATCTCAATTGCTGATATTACAGATGTGCATCACCATATCTGTTCTATGAGTTGCTAAGGATCAAATCTAGGGCTTGGTGAAGGATAGGCAAGCATTCTACTTACTGTGCTATATCCCCAGCCCTGAGTATCGTTATAATTCTCAAAGCAGTTTTAATTTTGCACATCCTCAGACATGATCTTGGAGCTCTTCAATGTGCAATAAACTACATTTTGAGGACCATGACCCCAGGATTACCTAGATTTACCAGTGGGCTTTGGTTGAGAGCAACTTTTTTTGAGTCATATGAGAGTTGAATATTCTGAAGTGTAAATAGTTAAAGGCAACTTACAGGGTATGACACTGAATGTAAAAGTTAATGAGTTGGTTTCAGATAATGTTGACTATAAATATCACAGCAGTCATTTGTACAATAATCAAGTAGAATTGTCTTTAGATTGAAATAAAGTTCAATGGCATGTTAAGATGAACAGAAAAGCAATCAAAATGATTATCATTGACAAAGAAGCCAAAACTATACAATGGAAAAAAGAAAGCCTCTTCAACAAATGGTGCTGGCATAACTGGATGTCAATATGTAAAAGATTACAAATAGATCCATATCTGTCACCACGCACAAAACTCAAATCCAAGTGGATCAAAGACCTCAACATAAATCCAGTTACACTAAACTTAATAGAAGAGAAAGTAGGAAGTACTCTTGAACACATTGGCACAGGAGACCACTTCCTAAATAAAACACCAACAGCACAAACACTGAGCACAACAATTAATAAATGGGACCTCACGAAATTGAGAAGCTTTTGCAAGGCGAAAGACACAGTCAATAAGACAAAAAGACAGCCAACAGAATGGGAAAAGATCTTCACCAACCCCACATCTGACAGAGGACTGATCTCCACAGTATATAAAGAACTCAAGAAACTAGACAACAAAATACTAAACAATCCAATTAAAAAATGGGATAAAGAGCTAAACAGAGAATTCACAAAACAAGAATTACAAATGGCTGAAAGACATCTAAAGAAATGCTCAACATCCTTAATCATCAGAGAAATGCAAATCAAAACGACTCTGAGATACCACCTTACACCTGTCAGAACGGCTACAATCAAAAACACCAATGACAGTCAATGTTGGAGAGGATGTGGAGCAAAGGTAACACTCCTCCACTGTTGGTGGGAATGCGAGCTTGTACAACCACTGTGGAAATCAGTATGGCGGTTTCTTAGA
Source organism: Peromyscus attwateri (assembly GCA_902168425.1). NCBI lineage: Eukaryota > Metazoa > Chordata > Mammalia > Rodentia > Cricetidae > Peromyscus > Peromyscus attwateri. The sequence continues at coordinate 22,597 of CABHPP010127824.1, forward strand.
AAACTAGGAATTGAACTACCTCAAGACCCAGCAATACCACTCTTGGGCATATACCCAAAGGATGCTGATTCATACCACAAAGATACATGCTCAGCTATGTTCATAGCAGCACTATTTGTAATAGCCAGAACCTGGAAACAACCTAGATGCCCGTCAACTGAAGAATGGATTTTAAAAATGTGGTACATATACACAATGGAGTACTACTCAGCAGAAAAAAACAATGAAAGCATGAAATTTGCAGGCAAATGGATGGAACTAGAAAATATCATCCTGAGTGAGGTAACCCAATCCCAGAAAGACAATCATGGTATGTACTCACTCATAAGTGGATTCTAGATATAAAATAAAGAACAATCAGACTATTTAAAAAAAAAAAAAAAGATGGATGGACTAATGGGTAAACTGTGGGACTCACTGTCACACTGCAGCTTCCAGAATGTGTTTCTTCGCATTTGTTTGTTTGTTTGTTTGGTTTTTGGTTTTTCTTTTAAATTTTGTTTTGTTTTGGGGGGAGGGGGGATGGTCACATTGGGACAGGGAGATAAGTGGGATTGGAATGTATGATGTGAAATCCACAAAGAATCAATAAAAGTAAAAAAAAAATGATTATCAGTGTCCAAGACCCTACACAGGATCATAAGTACTTGAAGAAGACAAAGAGAGTAACTCCACAATGTTCTACATCCTTGTGTAGGAGTGTGTCTGCTCTACTGTAAATTGTCCACTAAATTGAATGAATGAGTAAATAGGTTGATAAACATTAAAATAATATTCTTGAATTCATGACAGCAGCAAACAATACAAATAACTGAAAATAATAACAATAATAATAATAATGATAATAATAATAGCATTCTAACCATGACGACATAAAAGAAACAGCAGAGGAGGAAAAGCCAATGCACAGACTTCAGGAGCTGTCTGCACGGAAACCAAGATGCCAAACTCACTGAGTTCTTCAGTTCCATGATTATGAAAAAGGTGACACCAGCACAATCAGCATGGGAATTAACTCTGGCATCCAAGAACGACTGTGCTGGAGCATCTGTGGGTATGTGGTGTGGTGTTGTCTCACAGAGGTCAGAATCCATGTGCCATATCCATGGCTGAGATAGTAATATGTCCTTCTTTAGACTTCACACCACAAAGACTAGATCTCATGTTACAAAAACTGGCATTGACTTTTCACTATTTTTACTGCCTATTTGAAAGATGGAGGGCCCAGGTGTGGTGGAATTGCACCTGTAATTCCATCCCTTGGGAGGAGGCAGGAGCATCAGGAATTCAAAGGCAGCCTGGGATACAGAGCAAGTTAGAGATCAGACTAGGCTACAGGATGCTTGTCACACAAGCTAGGGGCGAGTGGGAGGAAGGGAGGAAGTGGGAGAGGGAGGTACACATTTTAAAAACTGGTTTGTTATTACTCAATACTTAGAACCTTCCAATCACACAGTTTTACGTGGAGAAATCGTTGAGGAAGAGCCAGGAGGAAAAGAACACAGAAATCATTTTAATAAATATGGTGATATTTTATTTGTACTGAAATGTGATTTTATTTGTATGTTAATAAATAAAGTTTCCTGGGGGTCAGAGCTAATAGCAAGCCATAGCAGAAGCCAGGCAGTGGTGGCGTGCTGTGGGATGTTCTGTATGGCAAATGTGTTGCTAATAAAGCACTGATTGGCCAGTGGCTAGGCAGGAAGTAGGCGGGACTAACAGAGAGAATTAAAAGAGCAGGAAGGCAGAAGGAGACTGCCAGCCTGCCTGCCAGCCACCGCCAGGACAAGCAGCATGTGAAGATGCCGGTAAGCCACGAGCCACGTGGCAAGGTACAGATTTATAGAAATGGATTAATTTAAGATATAAGGACAGTTAGCAAGAAGCCTGCCACGGCCATACAGTTTATAAGCAATAGAAGTCTCTGTGTTTCCTTGGTTGGGTCTGAGCGGCTGTGGGACTGGCAGGTGAAAGAGATTTATCCTGACTGTGGGCCAGGCAGGAAAACTCTAGCTATAGTGGCGCACACCTTTAATCCCTATCACACGACAGGCAGATCTCTGTGTGTTCAAGGATACAGCCAGCGTGGAGACACATGCCTTTAATCTCAATACCAACCATAGAAGATCTGGAGGTCTGTATAGACAGGCGTGACGAGGAGGTCATGTGGTTGGGTTTACAACCAATGAGAAGGCAGAACAGAAAGTCAATAAAAAGACAGATACCGCCTTTAATCCCAGCATTCGGGAGGCAGAGGCAGGCGGATCTCTGTGAGTTCGAGGCCAGCCTGGGCTACCAAGTGAGTTCCAGGAAAGGTGCAAAGTTACACAGAGAAACCCTGTCTCGAAAAAAACCAAAAAAAAAAAAAAAAAAAAAAAGACAGATACACAGGAAGTAGGTCTCTTTCTGAGGGGAAGGACGACAGCAGCAGTGAAGAGTAAGTAAGGTTTTTTTGTTTTGTTTTGTTTTTTAGTATCAGCTCTTAGCTACTGCTCTGACCTCTTGGGCTTTTAACTCTGCATTTGGCTCTGTTTCTTATTTAATAAGATTATTACATCTACGTTTGGCACCCATGTAGCAAGAATTCATTAAAAAACACTCAGCTTGGCTGGGCTCGCCTGGACTTGGCTGCCTCGGTGGGCCCGGCTCCCCAGCTCCGGCCAGCTCGGCCTAGGCCCCAGGCCCAACTGACCGTAGCTACAAGCAGTTACCCGCAGCTAGTTCTACGAACAAGTCAGGCCTATCAGAGCTACCACTAATTGCAGTAGCTACATGCAACTGCAGATAGAGCTGCTTTCGGCTGAAAAACCAATGCTCGTGGGCGGAGCTTAAGGAAGCCAGAGCCCAGTCTCTACTCGGCTCAAGTGGGAACACATGGCTAGATTTAAGCTTTTAGCCCGAAGTCATGGCTATGCTTTCTTACTTTCTCTCTCTCTCTCTCTCTCTCTCTCTCTCTCTCTCTCTCTCTCTCTTTGGATTCACACCTCGGACGCTAGGTAGCTGTTTTGAAATTCCCTCAGATTTCTACTGTTCTATGCAGACTTGGTAAGTCAATTAAGATATCACATATTTTAAAGGAAAAAAACTATTTAAAAGATAAATTTTTTTCCATATAAAAAAATGGGTTTTATGTGTACATTGGAAGAAAATTGGGCTTTGTTTGATACAATTTTAGGCAGTCTGAAAATGGAACAACTATATGAGAAGATTAATGTTGATGGGATTATGCACATTATTACTTTCCTTATTCTTATTTTATTATTTAAAAAGGTAGTCAATTTAAGTACCAGGATAAAAGATTTAGAAAAACCTGTTAAACCTGTTAAAATGAATTATAGAGAAATTCAGATTCAGACAGAAGAAATGAACAGTGAAATTGTTTCAGGATTGGATTATAAGGTTACAGAAAGAAAGCCTGTTTTCACACAATCACCCTTAACTTATCCAGTAAACCTACAGCAGCTACCTGGTCAAGTGAATGCACAAAATATTTGGACTCCAATTGAAATGTTATATTTAAGATGGTTTAAGGAGGCAATAGTATCTTATGGCATGCATTCCCCATTTGTAAAGCAAATATTAAACTCCTGATCAATTTATAATAAGATTATACCACAGGACTGGGGAGAGCTGGTAAATGCTGTTCTGGAACCCGGGGCACAGCTGCAGTGACAAATGTGGTTCAAAGAGGAAGCTAAAAACATAGAAAATCAATGGAGGACTAACGGTATACAGATCTCCCAGGATCAGCTTATTGGAGAAGGCCAATATGCTGCAATACAAACACAATGTTTATATGATATCCAAACCCTAATTCTACATCGAATGGCAGCCTTGAATCATGGGACAGAGTTGAGGAACCAGGAAAGAAAACTGAGTCATTTACAAAGGTTATACAAGGCCCAAAAGAATCTTTCACAGATTTCTTACAAAGACTGACTTTAGCAGTAAAGAGAATGGTCCCAAATTCAGAAGCTAGCCAGATAATAATCAAATCTTTGGCTTTTGAGAACACGAATGCACATGCAAGAGAATAATCAGGCCATTAAAGGCAAGATCTGTACCCTTGGAAGACTGGATTAGAGACATGTTTAATGTTGAGGCTTATGGCCATGATGATATATGGATAGGAGAAGCAATTTCAAGAGGTTTGAGGAATGTCAGAAGTTTTGGACATGGAAAGCAAGGGCATTTGAAAAGGGACTGTAAACAGGGCATTCCTAGAAACAATGTTTCTTCAAGGAACAGTGGCAACAGAATGCCCCTTCCTTCTGGAGTATGCAGAAGATGTGATAAGGAAAAACACTGGACCAATGAATGTAGATCAACAAGGGACGGGCAAGGTAATACTTTGCATCGGGCTTTTGGAAACTCCCAGAGGGGCCTCAGGCAGGCCCCCACAGCAAATCCAGTTCAGACCTTTCCTGTAGTTGTAGAGGAAACCCCTACAGAGCAATTAAATAACCAATGCCTAATGGAATAAATCAGGCAGCTCAGGGTGATGAAACAGCTGAGACAGAGACAACAGAAAATTCAGGAGAAAACATAAAGAAAATATTTTAGCAAACTTCTATAAATGAACAAAGATCAAAATTAACAATAAAAATAAATGGTGTTTTGTTGTCTGGTCTGGTAGACACAGGTGCTGACGTTACCATAATTGCACCAGAATTTTGGCATCCAACTTGGCCTCTTCAGGAGGTAAATGTTCAACTGTTAGGAATTGGAACATTATATCAAGTGAAACAGAGTGCAAGATGGCTTGAATGTATAGGTCCAGAAGGACAGAGAGGAAAATTAAAACCATATGTGGTTAACATAGCTATGAACCTGTGGGGTCGAGACTTGTTGCAACAATGGAATACTCAGATTAACATCCCTCCAGTCTCAGAAACAAATCATAAACTAGCACATGTTTCTGAGAGAAATATTAGAAGGCATTATTCTGAGTGGTCACCAGCCATCCATATTATACAAGAACAGGGCACAACAACTGATGATCTCCCAAAGACACCAACAGCTCTACCTTTAAAATGGTTAACAGACAAGCCTGTATGGGTTCAGCAATGGCCTTTAACAACAGAGAAACTCCAGGCTTTAGAAGAGCTGGTAGAAGAACAGTTAAATGCTCAGCATATTGAAGAAACAACCAGCCCTTGGAATTCTCCTGTATTAGTTATTTAAAAGAAATTTGGTAAATGGAGAATGGTAACAGACCTTAGAGCAATTAACAAAGTAATTCAGCCAATGGGCTCTCTACAATCTGAAATTCCTTTCCCTACTCTGTTACCAAAAGGATTGCCTCTCATAGTTATTGATTTAAAAGACTGTTTCTCAGCCGGGCGGTGGTGGCGCACGCCTTTAATCCCAGCACTCGGGAGGCAGAGCCAGGCGGATCTCTGTGAGTTCAAGGCCAGCCTGGTCTCCAAAGCGAGTTCCAGGAAAGGCGCAAAGCTATACAGAGAAACCCTGTCTCAAAAAAAACCAAAAAAAAAAACTGTTTCTCTTCAATATCCTTGCAAGAAAAAGACAGAAAAAGATTTGTCTTCACGGTGCCTACTTACAGTAATTCTCAACCGGTTAAGAGATATCAATGGAGGGTCCTCCCACAGGGAATGTTGAATAGCCCAACCCTGTGCCAATATTTTGTACAACAGCCATTGGAAGTGATACATAAAAAATTTCCTAAATCTATAATTTATCATTATATGGATGATATTTTACTAGACAACTCAAATGCAGATACTTTAGAAAGAATGTTTGAAGAAGTAAAGAAAATTTTGCCTTGCTGGGGATTACAAATTGCTCCTGAAAAGATACAAAGAGGAGATTCTATTAATTATTTAGGACATAAAATAGGTCTACAAAAAATTAGACCCCAAAAGATGCAAATTAGGAGAGATCGACTACAGACACTTAATGACTTTCAAAGATTATTTGGAGACATTTCTCATCTACAAACTATTGTTGGGGTAAAAAAAATGATGAACTGAATAATTTGTTCAAAACCTTAGAAGGTGACAAGGACTTAAATAGTCCAAGAGAATTATCATCTGAAGCTGAGAAAGAATTGGCCTTGGTAAAAAATAAAGTACATGTGGATCGTATCGATCCAAAGCTGGATTGCATTTTGGTTATTTTACACGCTAGGCATTCTCCTACAGGAATATTAATGCAGAGGGTAGATATTATATTGCAATGGATATTTTACCAAATAAACCGAATAAAAAAATTAAAAAGTTCTGTGGAAAAAAATCTCTGACTTAATTTTGAAAGGAAAATTGAGACTTCGTCAATTAGCAGGAATAGACCCAGCAGAAATTGCCGTACCTTTAACTAAGGAGGACATTGAAAAATTATGGACAGTGAGTGAAACTTAGCAAAGAGCTTGCAGTAAATTTTTGGGAGACTATAACAGCAAATATCCCAAAAGAGACAGAATTGATCTTATAAAGAGAGCTGACTGGATAAAGCCATATCTGGAGTTCGTGCATTTTATACAGATGCAAACAAACAAGGAAAGGCAGGTTACAAATCAGAAAATTTAAGTAAAGTGGTTCAAAGTCCTTATAATTCAGTTCAAAAATTGGAATTATATGCTATTCTGTTGGTATTAATGGATTTTTCAGAAGTCTCAACATAGTTACTGACCTCATTATGCTGAAAGAGTGGTATTACATATTGAGACTGCAGAATTTATCCCTGATGCTTCAGAATTAACTTCACTATTTATTCAATTACAAGATACCATCAGGAAAAGGAGTCATCCTTTATATATAACTCACATTCACTCACTCGTTTGCTAGAAGTTATAGTCATCATGGTTATACCTGCACAAATTAAAACTGACAATGCTCCAGCACATGTCTCTGTTAAAAATGAAACAGTTTTTTGCTTATTACAATATAAAGCATATTACAGGTATACCACATAATCCTACAGGTCAAGCAGTTATAGAAAGATCAAACAGAACTCTAAGGGATATGCTAAATAAACAGAAAGGTATAACAAAAAAACCCAGAAATAGACTGCATAATGCTCTATTAACTTTGAATTTTCTCAATGCTAATGAGAAAGGAACAACAGCTGCAGAGAGACATTGGATAATAGAAAAAACTACAAAATTAAATCAGCCTATATACTTTAAGGATGTGCTGACCTCAGAATGGAAACCAGGGTATGTGTTACGTTGGGGATGAGGTTTTGCTTTTGTTTCTATAGAAGATAAGCTGTGGATACCATCAAAATTGATAAAGTTTGGTTTGAACAAGAGAGTCCTCTTAATTAGAGGAGGTGATAGTTCATCAACCAGCATGATCATACAATTTAAACTAACTTATATCATTAGCACATGCATTTTCATTTAATCAGATATAACTTGCCAAAAGGGAACCTCCCCAAAATTAGACTTGGGGAAAGGTTTTTGTTTTTGTCTTTTAGGAGAATGAAAGCTAAGGAATCTGAAGAACACTGGACAAATGAGACATCTGAAGAAAAAGGACAAATCATCTGCCCAGGAAAAAGAGTAAAATGGCCTATTGGTATATCATCTACAAAATTTCATAAGTCTTCCTAAATGTTTGTTTCTGCTCTTCTCTAAAGAAATTTAACACTATTGGTCTTCTTGTAGCCCCAGTTCAATTAAAATTTATAGCTAACTTTGGAGTTGGAGAATGACTCTCTCCTTCTTTAAACTCAAGCATGTTGTTAAAAGGAAAATGCAAACTCCCTGTATCATGCCAGAAGAAAGAGCCATCTTCTGATATGGGACAGGAGAAAAACCAAATTAATTAAGGGACTATTCTATTACTAATCTCAATTCTTTGATTCTATTCTGATTCTTTAAACTTTTCTTAAAGTATGAATTTTATATCAAAATTTACAAGATTAATATATATATATATATTTTAAACTTTGTTAAGATATTAATGGTCATATAGAGTACTAACTCTAGAAAAAAGGCTTCAATTAGCTGCCTATACATGTCTTTGTGTTCAAGTCTCTTATCAGTTTTCTGCAAGAAATCACAGCCAGGCCTAACATCAGCTGAAGTCTCCAGGAAGAAGATGGGGTCCCACAACAACAATAATTCCACGTGGACAATAATAACACCACTAAGCTGACAAACATCATCTACGTATCAGCTTTGGATTACAAAGTGCTCAGAGCAATTTTGAGACGACTAGCTGAGATGATCCAGTTTCAAAGACTACTTGAATAAGAACTTGAGATAAACCCTGAACTTTGGCATTATGCTCAAACTGGACAACAAAGGATATAGCTACCTTTCCTAGAATTTGACAATTAACCTAAAATTTTTCTTTTCAGAATAAAGATACCTTCACCCATATCCCAGTTGGAAGAAATTGTAAGAATACGACGCCCACATTCTCAAAGAGGTGGTGTGGGGTGGGTGGTTTTTTGGTCTTCTAATGGGTTTTGGGTCTGAGATAATTTTCATTGTTTAGGAGGGTTGATTACAAGTTGTTGTTAAGGGTTAGGAAAAGGGCTAAGCAAAGGAGATTAGAATTAAGGTTCTTGTTTATTAAAAAAAGACAATTACTAGTTTTAAATACTTTACATTGAATTGGATTTTTTATATTGTATACAAATTATATATATTTAGATTGATATTGTTAGAAAATGCCATACATATATTTTTAATCTTGTTGAAAATATTGTACTTATATCATTCATTTAACAATGTAATGCAATTTGTTGATCCTTGAATGTTATTATTACCAACTATTAGGATAAAAAGAAATGAAAGTTAGTAGTTAGACATTACAATAAAACTTGTAGTCATATTAGGTGTGTTTTCAAGATCAAGTAGATATATTTTAGATAGACAGGTCATCTTCAAACCCTTCAGAGATCTACCGAATATGGCATTTAAATGTTTTAATAACTTAGAAATTTTTTTCTTTTTTGTTATGACTATGAGACATGTCGGCTCCTGGCAGTACCAATCTACTTCAGAGAAAATATGAGCATTGAAGAAACTGCATATGGAGTTAACTTTCATTGTGGCAAAAGTTAGCCACTGGACAACAAAGTATCCTCGAATCAACTGCTGACAAACAGGACAGACAGGACATGAAACAAAGGACTACTGATTCTTGCCAAAACAACTGTGGTTGTGGCTTTAACAAAAGACATCCTCTGAGGCCAGGACAAAATGGCACCATCCCTGAAGTGGCCTTTGCAATCTGGGAAAGGTATCGTGCCCTTTTCTTTGAAGGCAGCTGAACAGGCAATGGACTGATGACTTCTGATGTGCAGAGGAACACCAGCTGAAACAGTTATTCTTGAAGAGTATTTAAGCTCAAACCTCTCAATAATAGACTGGCATTTAATAGAGGGATGTGGAGAACGGGATGCTGAGATGAAACCACACACACACAGCCAAGAAGAATAGACAGTTGAATTCAAAAAACATCAACAATTTCCAGAATTTAAAATCCTAAATCATGACATGACACTAGTGGAATTCAGGTGTTTCTGGTACATGGACTGCTTTCACCCAATGTGAGGTCGAACTGTTGACCTTGTGTACATCCTACTTCACAAATGAGTCTGTCAGATACGCTAAGCCTATAGGCTGAAGATGATGCCCCAACACTGCAGAGAAACCTCAGGTGACTGTCCAGGTATCTGGCTGTTTCTGTCAACTCACATTTTTTTTTTGGAAGCTGCTTGCATGCACTTCCTGTTTTTATTTTTATTAGGTAATATTATTTCCTTCTAGGGTCTCTGAGGGAGTTGAAGATTAGTTAGTTATAGTTGAAGATTACATAGTTATAGTTATAGTTATAGTTTTCCTGTTAAGAATTTCAGAAAAGAAACTCATTGAAGAGGTGTAAGTGTATAAATTTGAAAGACCTTATAAGATAGTTCTGTTAGTAATATAAGTTAGGATAGAAAGTGAATCAGGTACATTTTGGACTTACCAAAATTGGATAGATAATGGAATTATTTTCTCTGAGTTTGACAAATGCAGATGGACTAGACATTGTTTAGGTATTTATTGCTTGTATATATTGTATATAGTTATTGTACTTATATATAGTTTTTCTTATATTAGTTATAACTTTTTTCCTTTTTCTTTTTATTAAAATAGAAAAGGGGAAATATGGTGATATTTTATTTGTACTGAAATGTGATTTTATTTGTATGTTAATAAATAAAGTTGCCTGGGGGTCAGAGCTAATAGCAAGTGCTGTGGGATGTTCTGTATGGCAAATGTGTTGCTAATAAAACACTGATTGGCCAGTGGCTAGGCAGGAAGTATAGGCGGGACTAACAGAGAGAATAAAAAGAACAGGAAGGCAGAGGGAGTCACTGCCAGCCAGCCGCCGCCAGGACAAGCAGCATGTAAAGATGCCGGTAAGCCACAAGCCATGTGGCAAGGTATAGATTTATAGAAATGGATTAATTTAAGCTATAAGAACAGTTAGTAAGAAGCCTGCCACGGCCATACAGTTTGTAAGCAATAGAAGTCTCTGTGTTTACTTGGTTGGGTCTGAGCGGCTGTGGGACTGGCAGGTGAAAAAGATTTATCCTGACTGTGGGCCAGGCAGGAAAACTCTAGCCACAAGCAAGCCATAGCAGAAGCCAGGCAGTAGTTTCTGCACACCTGTAATCCCGATCACATCACAGGCAGATCTCTGTGTGTTCAAGGACATAGCCAGCATGGAGACACACTCCTTTAATCTCAATACCAACCATAGAAGACCTGGAGGTCTGTATAGACAGGCAGTGACAAGAAGGACATGTGGATGGGTTTACAACCAATAAGAAGGCAGAACAGAAAGTGAATAAAAAGACAGACACACAGGAAGTAGGTCTCTTTCTGAAGGGGAAGGACGACAGCAGCAGCAAAGGGTAAGAAAGGTTTGTTTGTTTGTTTGTTTTTTTAGTCTCAGCTCTTAGCTGCTGCTCTGACCTCTTGGGCTTTTTATTCTGCATTTGGCTCTGTGTTTCTTATTTAAGAAGACTGTTACAGCTACAAAAGTCCACTTAAAGAAGTAGTGAAGTGATGGTTCTAGAATTTTTTGACAGTATGATCTTTATTGTTGTCCATTTTGATTTCAGATGCAGTTGAAATGGCATAGGAAGATTTTTCTGCCTTACAATTATCAAAAACAAGTAACTAGGTACTGAAAGAATCCTACTTTAAGTTTTTAAGTCAAACCTGCATATGAAAACTCCATCCTACAACCTAAGAGTTAAACAGAATACAAATTATTTTTGCTTTGTACAAAGTCTATCATAGCATTACACACTCTCTTGATTCTCCTACTGATAACTACTGTTTATAACACAAACCCTTAAAATAATTTTATGATGAGTTCCTTTTTAGTCATCCTTTTGAAAAACAGCATATGTTTGTTTGTTTGTTTGTTTTCAAAATTAAAGCCCCAAGTTGTCCTTTTCTGAAACTGTAACCTAGGGTGACTTAGCTTCTCCATGCTTCCATTTTGTAAAAATGACCCTCCCCAAGTACCTTGGTGATTCCTTTTATCATGTGGCACACCAACTCCAGTAGAGTCTGTGTGACAAGTTCCACAGATTGAGGCAAGAACTTCAAAAGAAGGAAGCCTCCTGGAACCAGTTGTGAAACTCTTGGTTGGAGCAAACAATCAAGTGGTAGTTCTCATGGCAATCTCTCTGTTTTATCTCTTTCTATTTTCTTTCCATATTTACATATTTACAAGATGTTCCTGATAGCTTAGGCTGAGATTTTAAGCAAGAAATATGGATAAGAAATCATTGTTTGATGTGGAGTCACTAGTCATGACCTTATGTCCAAAAAAACCAGTGCTTTACTTCATAAATTATTTACAAAATTATAAAATAGTACACCAATTAAAAAAATTTCCCATCAATAAAATGTCATATGATTTTACATGTGTCATCAAAAATAGGCTTAGATATATAATAAAAAAGCCTTAAACCAAAAAATTAATAATCTAAATTTACACCTTGAAGATTTAAAAAAAACTAGGTACTAGTTATTAAACAATAACTAACAATAAAAATTTATTAACCTGTTCCTGGAAATGTGCCATCTGCCTTGGATGATTTTATGCACTAACTTGTTCTTGAAAATGTACTGTTAGCCTTGGATGATTCCCTGCTTTACTCTCCTAAATGACAACGATGTTATCTGTCCTAACCGTGATTGCTTCACTAAACACATCTTTTAAGAATTTTAATACTTGTTTCACTATGTATAAAAATCCTTGCTTGAAAACTGCATAATTCACTCAGATCCAAACTGCCTCTGTGTTTGTTTCTGTTTTCACTGCCGAATCCTTACCCACCTAGCCATTGAGGACCTTCGTCCCAGGGACCCCCACATCTGACCAGGGTGATCTGTGGCAGCTGACGCCCAACGTGGGGCTCAAAGGCAGGTAAGATTTTTTTCTCCTTTTCTCCTTTTTTCCTAAAAAACACTTTTTCAGGTAAGGATATGTCCTCATGAGCGTGCTACAGACTCCTTGATAGAAAGGCATTGAGTTAAGATGACAAGAAGGTAAAAAACATGGGACATTCACAGTCCAAAAACAGAGGCTTGTTCCTGGCAGTATTAAGTCATATGCTAGAGGTGTTAAAACCTCAAAGAAGAGTTTGGCAACATTTTATAATTTTGTATTGAATGTCAGACCATGGTTCCCAGAGGAAGGAAGCCTGTATTTAGAAAATTGGAAAAAGATGGGAAAAGAGATGAGGAGATTTTATGAAAACCATGTCCCTAAACAGGTCCCAGTTCAGGTATTTTCCTTATTGGTACAAATTAGACACCTCCTTTCAAAAAACCAGAAATTGAACTTTTTGCAGAGGAAGCACCCTCAGAGGATGAGGTGATTCCTCTGATGACAGAGACTAAATCATATGATATTTCCTCATCTACTATTAATCTCCTCAAAGCACAGCCAGGGGATGAGTGGTTGAATGATGAGGAACAGCAAGAATGAGCTGATAAAGCAAAAAAATATGCTTTTGATAATGGAAGAGATTATTTTCATGATAACAATCCTCATAAGGCAAAAATTGATGATATTTTTACCACAGCTACAGCCCCTCCTGCTTTTAAAACAAAATCAGTCAAGCTTTAAAAAAAAATGCCAATTAATAGTGGATCATTAAAAAAAGCCAGGCAAAAAGGAGATTTGGAGTTTTGTTTCCCAGCAATTGTTTTTCAAGGACAGACATCCCAATGGGAACCTCTTCCTTTAAAAACTCTAAAAGAGCTACAGTATTCTGTTAAGAACCTTGGGCCAAGAGCTCCATATACTTTACAGATTGTGGAAATGTTGGGTAACATGTTAACTCCTTAGATTGGCATCAGACTACAAAGTCCACTCTTAACCCAGGACAGTTTATACTATGGAGGACAGAATATGAGGACAGAGCAAGGGAAGTGATTCAAAGTTCAGCTTCTAAGAAATAGGAAGATAAACCTTTTATGTCAATGCTCTTAGGTAGAGGAGACTCTGCCTCCCCCCAGGAACAAGTTGATTTAAAAGGAAAAATACTAAAAAAAAGTTTCCAAGATAGAGTAGCTGCTTGGAAAAGGCTCCCTCCTGTTGATGGTAAGACAACTGTATTAGCAAAAATCAAACAAAAACAAGATACACCATATAAAGATTTTATTGCTAGATTGGAAGAAGCATTGGACAGGATGCCTCCTCCCTCTGAGGGCTTGGACATGTTATTAAAGCAGCTTGCATGGGGAAATACCAATACTCTCTGCCAGGAACTAATTAGACCAACACCAAAAGGGGGTGTGCAAGACTACATCAGAGCATGTGTAGATGCCTCACCAGCAGTGGTCCAGGGTGTGGCCTGTGACACAGCAATGCAAGGGCGACATTTTCACCCCTATGTTCAAATTTGAAAGGAACAAGAAACCAAAAAGTTTCATGCTTTTCTTGCAGACAGCAACGGCATATGACCCGTGACTGTAAAGAAAAAAAATAAAAAAAAGAGCATAATTCAAATTCAAAAACTAAAAATAGGAAAAACCAACCTCCAAGGCTATGTCCTCAATATAGGAAGAGAAAACATTGGAAAAATGAATGTAAATCAAAATTTCATAAGGATGGAACCCCTCTAAAAAATGAAGAGACAAAATATGGGCGGAGGGGCATGCCCTCTGCCCCAAAATTTTTTTAAAGGGCAGAAAAGGCAAACCAAGGAAGGTAAAAGTGAACTTAGTCCTCTGGCCCCTGAGTTTAACATCTTCAGTTTACCTAGAGCTACCCAGAAAGTACAGGATTAGATCCTGCAGTAGACAAAGATTATTTACTCTCTCTTTATGAGGGATACAACTGATAGATACAATTTTTAAAGGGCTATTGTTGTTGGCACCTTTGGTCTATAATAGGGAAAAGTTCAAATTATAAGAAAAATTTTTAAGTACTTCCTGGAATAATTGATTCAAACTTCCAGGGAGAACTAAAAATTATGATTATCCCATTAAAAGGAACACTACAACTACATAGAAACCAACGGGTAGCTCAAATAATACTACTCCCTTATATACAGCTCCCCAATCTGATATTAAAACAGACTAGAGGAGATAAAGGATTTGTCTCCACAGAAGTGGTAGCCTGGACTCAAAAAAATCCTAAACAGAGACCCTTAAAAACTATAAAAGTAGAAAAAAAATATTCAGGGCTTATTAGACACAGGAGCAGATAGGTCTTGCATTGCAGGAAAAGACTGGCCTGGGACATGGCCTGTAGTTCCCACCACCTCTGCTCTTAGGGGATTGGGGTTAAGCGTCTAATGGAGCTCAAAGTTCAAAAATCCTGACATGGGAAGGTGAGGACAAAGAGGGTACATTTCAACCTTACATTATTTCCTCTTTGCCATTCTCTTTATGGGGAAGAGATATCCTTGGAAAAAATGAAAGAAAAATTGACCACGGATGAAAAATGGAATGATCAACATTTTTATAGGGGCTGCTGATGAATTATATACAGACAAAATATCATGGATTAATGATGAGCCTGTTTGGGTGAATCAGTGGCCCCTAACTCAGAAAAAGATACAGGCCTTAAAACGTCTAGTAAAAGAACAAACTACAATTCAGACATATTAAAAAATCCAATAGTCCATGGAATACTCTGTTATTAAGAAAAAAAGAAAAACAAACAAAATTGAGACTTTTACAAATCTTAGGGCTGTCAATAGAACAATGTATGACATGGGAGCTCTACAGCCAGGACTTCCTTCCCCTGTAGCTGTCCCAGAGAATTATTATGTTATAGTTATAGAGTTAAAGGATTGTTTTTTCACCATAAAACTACAACCCAAGGACACACAAAGATTTGCTTTCAGCATTCCCTCTGTTAATTTTCAAAGGTACCAATGGAAGGTCCTCCCCCCAAAACATAAAAAACAGTCCTACTTTGTGTCAAATATTTGTAGATCAAGCCTTAAGATTGATTAGGGCTAAATATAAAAGGGCTGTCATATTACATTATATGGATGACATTCTTATAACAAAAACAAAACAAAAGATTTAACTAAATTAATTTTTAAAAATATGATTAAGGTATTAACCGAGTATGGATTAATCATCACTCCTAACAAAATTCAACATAACAAGCCAATAAATTATTTTTAAAAAATTCATAATAAATATATTATATCTCAAAAATTACAACTTAGAATTGATAAATTAAAGACACAATGATTTTCAAAAACTATTTGGAAATATTAATTGGATTAGACTTTATTTAAAAATTACCAGAGGACAATTACATCATTTATTTGATATTCTTAAAGGAGATCCTGATCCCAAATCTAAAAGACAACTTACAAAAGAGGCCTTAAAACAATTAAAATGGATAAAACCAAAGATGCAAGATACAAAAATAAAACAAATAAATTATCTAAAAACATGGTCCCTTATTATACTTAAAACGTTGTACACCCCTACTACATATTTGTGGTAAAAAGGTATACTAAAATGGAAATATCTCCCTCATACTCAAGTAAAAATGATATCTTCTTATCCTTTCCTGAAAGGGTAGTTAATTAATTATTAAAGGGAGGATAAGATACAAAAAATTATTGACAAAGAGTACAAAAAATAATCATTCTCTATGATAAGGAACAACTGGAGTATTTACTCCAAACTACAGATGGTTGTGGAATTACATTAGCGTATTACATGGTACAAATAAAATATCATGTACCTCAACACCCTATATTAAAGTTTGAGGAAGGAACAGGGATAATCTTTCCTTCCATAGTAACATTGGAACCCATTTCCGATGCCCTCTTGGTATTTATAGATGGGTCATCCAATGGAAAGACAGCTGTTTATATAAAAGTTAGACCCATAATTATTAAAAAGACAAAAGAAATTTCTGCACAACAGGTGGAAATTATCACAGCTATTGCTGCCCTTAACATATACCTAAAGAGTTTAACCTTTATACAGATTCAAAATATGTACTTCATTTATTTCCTGATATAGAGACAGCTCTTATATCTGGATATTCAAAAATTATGTCACTTTTATTTCAATTACAAAATATAATTCAATCAAAAAAAATTTTGTAGGACATATTAGAGGACATACTGGCCTGCCAGGTCCATTGGCTTTAGGAAATACTATGACAAATTTATTAACAAAGGAACAATTGATTGCTACTGTGATTAAACAAGTATTAGAAAGTCATGCTTTATATCATCAGAATGCATTGGCCTTGAGAAGAATGTTCAATTTGATGTGAGAACAGGCTAGACAAATTGTAAAGGATTGTAAACATTGTCCTGATGTATATCATCCATTAAAAATGGTAGTTAATCCAAAAGGACTAAAGCTCAAGTTTTGTGTCAGATGGACATAACTCATATCCCAGAATTTGAAAAATTGACCTGTGTGCATGTTACTGTAGATACCTACTTTCATGTAGTCACAGCCACTACATGAACCAGTAAAGCTGTAAAAGATGTCATGCAACATCTTATTATTTGCTTCTCCTCGTTAGAAATACCAAAAAGAATTAAAACTGATAATGCTCCAACTTATACTTCTCAAGCTTTTGCAATGTTTTGCATTCAATGAAGTATAAAACATACAGCAGAGATTCCATATAACCCCCAAGGTCAAGCAAGTTATCATAAAAGGACTCATCAAAATCTTAAGTTACAGCTTCAAAGATTAAAATCTAGAGGTCACTACAATTCGCCTCATCAGTTGTTAAGTTCTGCTTTATTTACCATTAACCACCTTAACACAGATGATAAAGGTTTTACTCCTATGCAAAAACATTGGGTTCTCTTACAACAGACTATAACCCCTCCAGTGATGTAGAAGGATCTTTTAACAGGCACCTGGAGAGGGCCAGATGTGTTAATCACCTCAGAAAGAGGACATACATGTATTTTTCCACAGAATACAGAAAACCCAATCTGGATCCCAGACAGACTTGTTTGACCCTTTCACCAAAAAACCCCCATCGAGACACACACAAACACACACAAACACACACACACACACACACACACACACACACACACACACACACTCAAAAAATAAATAACAAAAAAAATGAAGACGTTTGATCTCTCTCCTCCACAGGCCTCTTCGCCTCCTCCTGTGCTGTCACCTACCACAAGGACGGATCCACCCACTTGGGGACAACTAGAAAAACTCACTCAAAAGGCACAACAAAAGGTCTCTAAAACCGGAAAGTGCCATCAACAGAAAATATGTTCCTCACTGTGCTTGCAGTGGTTGCTCTGCAGGTATATTATCCCTTTACAACCTCATGTGGGGCCTCTGTTCCCCATCCTCCACTTCTTCATCCCGTGGGTTTGGGAGAAAGATATATATCAAAATCATAAATAATATACCAAATTGTAAGGAGGACATCCCGCTTTTTCCTTTTATATGACCTCCTCTATAATTAAATATATATCAGATTCAGCCCCAATATTTGTTACTTCAAAGGAAATACCACCCATGGGTTGCTGTCCCATTAGTTATAAAACTTTTCTTTCCAATGCTCCAGATAGAACAGTTACAAATAAACTGCCTACCCATCGTAGAAGGTTGATATGGGAGCTTTCAATAATGATTTTGGGATATAATAATATAATGAAACTTTTATATGGACAAAAAAAATAATGCCTCTAGAATATTATACACAAGAATATTGGGACAAAGATGAAGTATGGGATACTTTGCTTAATGATGTTAATCCAAGATGGCTTAAATGTGGCTTTCGTTATAGGGCTTCAGTACATTACCCATAAAAAACTCAAAAAAATTATGACTACTCTATAGCGACACCATTAGTTTTAACTAATCAGTTACTACAATATTATGGATATAAGCCTGATACATTTACAAATGAGCCTATTAATAGATGATTCACTCCAGGATGGGTAGAACCTATTTATGTTAGTCATTCTCCTTCATATACTTCTAATGTTTTTCCAGGATTATTTAAACTTTTTGCTGCAACTAACACAGTTTTTCTAAACAGCCTAGGAAATCTAAAAGTACTCCTTTGACAATTAGATCTTGTTTAGGCTACCCTTATGATACACTCACTGGACAGCCTTCAGATTTAAAAATTACTAAAATAAAACAATCTTATCAGGCCAATTGTTCTAAATGTGTTCTAACTAACTGTGTTGATCCTATGTTAATTAAGAACTATTCAGTTATTTTACTACTACAAAGACCTTCTCATGTTATGCTTCCTGTAAATCTAAAAGCTGATGCCTGGTTTGACAATACAGCCTTACAAATCCTAAAAAGAGTTAATAAATTAATTAAACCAAAGTGCTTTGTTACAGCTTTAGTTTTAGGCATTAGTGTTTTTAATAGACATCCTTACTTCACTTACAGTCTCAACAGTCGCCTTGGTTTCAGACATTAAAAACTACACATTTTGTTAATGATTTAAATAAAAATGTCTCTTTAATACTTACAAGACAACAAATAATAAATAAAAAACTAAACTTAAAACTTGATGCTCTAAAGGATGTAGTTTTAACACTAGGACAAGAGGTAAAATTATTAAAATACAACTTTCTACTAAATGCCATGCCAGCTTTCAGTACATATATGTAATGCCATCGGCTTATAATGAGAGAAATAATTAAAATCTTACTAAAAATCATTTGTTAAAAATTAAAAAAACAATAATATTACTCATGATATGGCTCAATTACAAAACCAAATTTCTGCTATGAGTAAAACACATGTTAAATCTACTAATTTCAAGAATTTGTTTCAGTCTATTAGCTCTGGTTTACAGTCATTAAACCCTGTTAAATGGTTACATTAGATTATCGTTGTTGTTGTAGTATCAGGAATAATTTTTCTTCTTCTTCTTCTTCTTCTTCTTCTTCTTCTTCTTCTTCTTCTT
>CABHPP010127825.1:0-22125 GCA_902168425.1 Peromyscus attwateri
AAAGAAAGAAAGCAAAGAATTGACCAGGCAGAGAGCTGTTGGCATGCAAATGACAAGTCATTATATGGAAATCTGAGGATCCAGAAAATGAATTGAAGAGCCTTGTTGCCCTTTGAGAGTGCCGGTGGGTGGTCAGAGGGTAGCAGAAGCCAGGCTATACCCTGCAGTAGTCAGGGCTGAGCAGATATTGTCTCTCCAAGTTTTTTATGCAAATGTGAAGCTATTAGTTTCCATAATGGAGCATAACAGAAATGGGCAATCTGTAGCTTTTAGACAATACCCAAGTTCCACAGACTCCCTCTTGACCAATGATAGCCATTTCATGAGACTCTTTGATTCTGACTTCAGAAAAATTGTATTTGAGCTAGATAGCAAAATTTAAACCATTCTGAATGATTCTTATGCTAGTATAAGTAACTTTCAAACTTGTTGGTAGCCTTCAGAATATTTAGATCCTCATATGATACAGAGATACATGTGCATATGTGCCCAGTGAGCTGCATGGATCCACTACACCTTTGTTCTCTTCAGGTATGATGTAGTCTATAAAACTAAGCTAGAAAGTCATTATGGACAGCTCTTCAAGATACATAAAGAAAGGCTCTGTGCATGGGGTGAGGTGTCAGCCAGGATGGTCTTACTACACAGACTCTAGTGGAGGAGAACTAGGAGGTGGCCTTCTTTGTATCCCAAACACCAGCTTTGGGTCTTGAGCAGATCAGCTGTTCCCTGATGAATATACCCAGAAAGTAGGAGTAACAACTACAGTATTTGAAGGCATGCCATCACAAATTTAGGCCACAATTTATTTATGTGCTTTTAAAACATGCTTTGAAAATATTTTAATTAAATATGTATATATGAAGTAAAGTTCAAATCCATGAGACATTGGAGGGCTTTTTCAGCTGTTTCCTTGATTTACATAGTATGCAGTCACCTTGGATTTATTTCTGGCTCCTGTGTCCTACTACATGGAATACTTAAACCCTTTAATTATTTTTGAGATTCTTCTGTTTATCTTTTTTATTTTTTGAGTCCAGGTCTCATGTAGCTAGTCCTATAGAATGGCTTTAAACTTTCTGTATATAGGCAAGGCTGGCCTGGAATTCTTGATCCCCCTGCATTCACTTCTGGAGTACCTGAGCTGTAGGTGTGTGCCGCACAACCAACTCTTTTCTTTCTGTTCTTATACTAATTCCATTTTCTTCCTTGCTTTCAAAAAAAGGACTCTGTGCAATCAAAGGGATTAATATATAGAAATATCAGGTTCAGACTAATTGGGAGTTCCTCCTTGTTAAGCATATATTCCTGGTACTGACTTTTTAAAAATATTTTTCAAAAGATTTATTTATTTCATGTGTATGAATGTTTTGCTCACATGCATGTCTGTGCACCATATGCTGCCTGGTTTCTTGGAGGTCAGAAGAGGACCTTAGATTCTCTGGAACTGGAATTATGGACAGTTGTGAACTGCCACATGGGTGCTGGGGATCATACCCATGTCCTTTGCAAGAACAAGTGCTCTTAATCTCTGAGCCCATCTGTCCAGCTCCCTGGCACTGATTTTTTTTTTAATGGATGACTGGGGATTTACACATCAGAGTGGAGGTAGGTGGCTATAACGGCAATTAACGAGGCAATTCCACATAATTTATCTGCTAATTAAAAGAGGTTTATTTCAGGGATAACTTACAGCCAACAAGGGGTCAGTTACAGGATCCGGGAGGGTGAGGTGCAGTCCAGTGTGGGTCTCTGGTGAACTCTGAAATCCAGCATCCAGGATCACAAGGTGTGAAGAGAGCAAGCACATATGCATCTCCGGTCTTAAGGGGTCTCCTCTCAGCCACGCCCCAGGGGCAGGTCATAGGAAGGTGTGGCGGTTACTTGCTGCCACACTAGGGGCAGTGCTTCGAGGTCAGAGCTGGGACAGCTACCCACTACAGGTGGACAGTCCTTGTGTTGGCAGGGGAACACAGACCTCCCGACAATCCTGCCAGAGCCCGACTCCTCCCACCTCTACAGACAATGATAATGAGCCATGTCTCCTAAATACAAGAAAGGCTGAGTTTCCTGACTCAGTTTAGAATTCTGTTGCATGCCTTCACCAGAACCAGATCCATTAGGCAGGGGGCAGCAGTATTTTAAGTCAGTTTCACATTATACAATATTATAAAGACTTATGTAATGTCATTAGTAATCGTAGGATCAGCATTCTGAATCATTTTAGGATAACAAGAGGGTTAAAGAAATAACTTTTCAGCTAGGCAGTGGTGGCCTTTAATTCCAGCACTCTGGAGGCAGAGGCAGGTGAATCTGAGTTTGAGGCCAGCCTGGTCTTCAGAGCAAGTTCCTGGTTAATCAGAATTATACAAAGAAACCCTGTCTCAAATCTGCTGCCCCCACCAATGACTCTTCTTTGTTGTTTTAGTTACGTTCAAGAAAGTCATATTCATTTTTAACCCAGCTGAGTGCTGGGTCTGTCTGTGGAGACAGGGGAGTGTGAAAGAATAAAAACCAAAGTCAAACATATTATATATGATTTACAGATTACTTCAGAGTTTAAAAACCTATATATTCTCTCTATACCTCTGAGTGGAGGTTGGGCACTGATACATCAAAGCCAAGTCCTTATCACCCCATATAATTGCCTCCCCAAAGCAGCACACAGAAATTTAAAGGGGAAGTAGATACTGATTGACAGGAAGAACTACCACAGTAGAAGAAAATTCTAGAATAAACTTGCATTTTTTTTTTTTTTGCTATGACCATGTTTTGTTTTTTTGTGTTTTTTTTTTTTTTTTTAAAGAGGTGGGATAGAAACTGATTCAATTGGCAAGTCTTTGAGATCTCCAAATATTTGGAAGCCATTTTAACAAATATTGGCTAGTTTTATGGGTACATATTTTCTTTGAAAATGCAAATCAGAATTTGTGCCTGTGCAAGTCCTGCGTTTCTCATCTGGAGTTGAGTAACTGGTCATTATTCGCACTAAATATTACTTTTTCCGCTATTTCCTACAAATAACACATCTAAGGGGGGAAAAGTGTTTTGGCATCAGTTTGGTAAAAGAGAGAGAAGAAAGCATCGTTGTTTAGATCTTGTTGTAGCATTAGACGAGCTGGGAGCATTTCTATCTGTGTACACAGCCGCAGGGGAAAGTGGACTCCCAATTCAGGGACCCAGACTGACAAACTTGTAGCTGTCACATCCTCTGCTAGCTGGAACTGAGGCATTTTTAAAGCTTCTTGAAATTGGAAGTGACACACTGGAGCTGTGTGTGTGTTTTCAAGGGCCTCTGAGAACTTAGAGGCGACTGAGTGGCCTCAGCAATGAAAACCTACTGTCTCGGTTCTCAAGGCTGGGGCATTGGTATACCCCTGATGATTCCATTGGCTTGTGCTACATCATTCCAGTCTTCACAAGTTTACTCTGTGTCTGTCTGTCCAGTTCTGCCATCCTGGATCACATCCCATCATAATGACCTCATCTTTGCCTGATTACATCTGTTACAACCTTATTTCTTTTTCTTATTTCTTTGTCTGTTTTAGTTTTTGTGGCAGGGTCTTGTGTGCTCAGGCTATGGGCTCTGGTATTCACTTTAGCAATTTTCTCATTTGAAGAACCTTACACATTGTTGAACCCAAGCTGTAACTGAGCCTAGTGGAGAGAATTCTCCAGGGAGTTGTGCACGTGCCTAGGAAACACCTGACACCCCCTTTATAGTCTCCCCTCTTCCTCAGTTCTGAACAGGTAAACTCTTGAGGGGAGAAATAAGTGTCAGGGTCATTGGAAAGCATTTCTACCCCTAACACAGATACAACTGTGTGTCTCTGAGTTGCTTGTCTTCCAAGCTATAAACTGGATTAATTATATTTTATATAGCTTACTCCAAAGTGGTATCATTAGGTACAATTAAGAAGGCAAATATAGTGATTAAAATCATAGGCCCTGACAAGGAACTGCACACCATGATCAACTATATGTCCTTGAGCAAAGACTTGGCCCTCTTGTAATGTTAGTTTCTTATCTGTAAAATGGAGACACTAATTCTGATCCCTTCTAAACTAAATAAGATAATTCATGTCAAGCACAGTGCGGAGCCTGACGCATAGACTATGCAGTCAGCCCAGCGAAAAATGCTCAATCACAAGAGAATCTAGAAAGCTTGGGAAGCCCTCTCCTGGAAGCATTACCAAATCCCTTCAGTCTGTCAGATGCACAGGAGACACTTAGAAACATTCCCGTTAGTTGCTCCAAACCTAAAAGCCCGGTTTAGAATGGGTAGGAGACTCGGTAGCCCTTTCAAATCAAAGTGTTTCTAAGAGACACGCCAAGAGCCAACTCTGCGTTTGCAGTGGGATCAGGTGCAGAAGCAAAGGTGTGGATCCTGCTGTTGGAGATGCAACTGTAATCGAAACGGAGTCAGGTGCAGCAGATGGGGTGGCGATGCCCATCAGATGTGGCCCTCGTCCCTTAGACGTCTGGGATCTGGAATTTCTGAAGGTGCTAACTTTTGAACGAAGAGAGGGATGAGGTTCACAGACAGCGCCCCATGGGCATCTCGGAGAGGCCTCAAGGACGTACACGATTGTGCTTGCCGTGTGGATGGTCAGCGGCCATTTGCATTCTATGTGTATCGGTATTTTCAGTTTTAAGCCGCAGTTTGGATGTGAGACACTAAAGAAAGTCGGGTGGGATCACTAAGGAAAAACAAAATGGTAACTCTGTGTATGTGAGAGAGAAAGAAGGCGGACGGTGAACAACCTCAGATGTTATCCCTCAGGCTCCATCTACCTTGTAAAAATAATTGTATTACATTTATTTATTTGTGTGTGTGTGTGTGTGTGTGTGTGTGTGTGTGTGTAGAGGGTATGCAAGTACCATTATGTGTGTGTGTGGAGATTAGAGGACAATCTGTAGCTGTCTTTCTCTCTACTGTGCAGGTCCTGGGAATGGAACTCAGACTATCCGAGCTGAAGGCTAGAACCTTGACCCATTGAGCCGTCATCATTCCCCACCCCCAATTTTTGCGACAGAGATTCTTACTTGCTCTTGTTATTTACCGAGTCAACTAGACTGCCTGGCTGATGAGCACCTCCTACCCCCAGCTCTGGGGGTCCAACACAGCACAGTCGTTGAGTGGAGGTCAATGGTTTAGGTTCCTCATTGGACCAGCAAGGTCTCGGGGAGGAAGAGCTGCTACAGATTGGATTTCTATAGCTTGTGATCCTTGGAGGGAGACTCCAATGCTCACGAATGCACCAGGAAGGTGCAGTACAGAGCACAAAGTCTCTTTTCTCCCTCCCCGACCTGCAAGCCAGCCATGATCTGAACACAGAGGCTATCTCTAGATGCTGTTGTTAACCTCTTCTACTACTGTTTCTACTTCAGTATTTGTTTGCAAAGAGGATGATGCTAAGAGAGTTTGGGTGAGCATATGATCCTAATACTCTGGGAGGACTTTGTTCTTGCCTAGAAAAGCACTGGCTTAGTTAGGGTTTCTATTGCCGTGAAGAGACACCATGACCATGGCCATTCTTATAAAGGAAAAACCTTTAGTTGAGGTGGCTCTCCTACATTTTCAGAGGTTTAGTCCATTATCATTATGGTGGGACATGGTGGCATGCAGGCAGACGTGGTGCTGGAGAAGGAGCTGAGAGTCCTACATCTTGACCCACAGGCAACAGGAAGTGGTCTCAGTGTCATGCTGAGTGAAGCTTGAGTTAAGCTTCACTTGAGCTAAGCTGCCCTCTCACAGTGACACACTTCCTCCAACAAGGCCACACCTACTCCCAACAGAGTCACACCTCCTAATAATGCCACTCCCTATGAATTTATGAGGGCCAATTATATTCAAACTGCCACAAACCCTATGGCGGACTATGAGGGTTTAGGGGACAAACAGACCTATTTGAAATCTCACTATGTGACCCTGGAGAAGTCACCTAGATTCTCACCACACATATATTATTCAAAAAGATACAGTCATACAACACAACTTTGGGCTTTACCTCCCCCCCAAACCCCAAATTTAATACTAGTAAGCATTTCCTGTGTTTCAACTGCTGTAATTGTTAATGACTATTTTAAAATAATAAGTGTCTAAGCACCTGTCCTTTCCCAAGGAGCTATTGGTAATTAATGTTTTCAGAGAGAGGGGGAGAGATTCCCTTCAGTGGTGCAGCCACTGGTCAGTTGGCAATGCCCCTATGAATAACCTATCACCTGTGCCCATGTAAGCAACTCCAGGTAAACTGAGTCACACACATAAAAAGATGTGACAATAGAAGAGAGGCTGGCTGGGAAGAGGAAGGGGACAAGAGAGGGTAATGGGAGGTCAATATGACCCAAGCATATTATATACAAACATGGAAAATGTCATAGTGAACTCATTATTATGTATAATTAATATACGCTAATTAAAAAAAAAAAAACCACTGGGAGTAGGAGTTGAGTGTGCACTGCTCTTGGAGAGGACCTGAGTTTTGTTCCCAGCACCCATATTAGGCAGCTCACAAAAGACGGTAACTCCATCTGCAGAGGGATCCAACGCCTCTTGTGTCCATGGGCATCTGGGCTCATAACCCATGCAACTTCCAAGTGGCTTCTTTTCCTGCTTTTCCACCAACAATAAATATTTCACACGGGTTGAGTTCTTTTGTCGAACTGTTAGAAGTGTCTCTGAATGACATTCTTGGTGCGAATATATCTTTAGGGTTCTTGATAAAAGAGAGTTATATTGTTTTACATAAGGGAGGCGCAGATTTCATTGTGAATAGCCTGGTATGAGAGAGAGAGAGAGAGAGAGAGAGAGAGAGAGAGAGAGAGAGAGAGAGAGATGTCATCTTTACCTGAGCCAGCACTAGACACCATTGTTAAATATTCAGCATAAAACGGTGTCCCTTGTGGTCATTAGCTTGCCTTCCTGTCATTGCTAGCGAGAAGAATCTTTTCCTTGTCTGTTTGTTATTCCTGTTTACATACCACGTCTGCCCTTTTATTGAAACAAGCTGTTCCTGTTGAACCTGGATGGGGAGTGTAAACGCTCTCTGTGCAGATGGAAAGTGTTACAGCTTATGCTTGGAAATCCATGCCAATGATTACATCTTCCTATTGTACTCGCAGCTCAGTGACTTCCAACATCACAGTTTAGCGAACTCCACAGCTCCGTTTTCCCCTGGAGGTCTTTGTTCCCTGTAGCTGCCAATGAGAACCTCCCTTGGACTTTCTATTATTGAAACAGGAATATAATTTTAAAACCTAATTTCAGTGGCACTAGTAACACGTTTAAAAAAAATGAAACCGTTGTGCCTAGTCAGAAGGACAAAGTCAAAATGCTTTTCTCCTGATAACTTTTATCATTTATCATAAAAGTGCATCCTGGATTGAGGCTGAGTCTCCAAAATAAACATTTGGGAGAAGTTTAACACCATTGACTTCTGGGAAGCAGGTCTAGTCTTTTGTATACTTTTCCTCCTTAGTTTTCCAGACAAAGGAATGGCGGCCCCACCCTGTCTTGATTTTTAAACACATTTTTTTTTTCTAGCAGCCACCACCCTGGGCCTTGTTCCCTTTTGTTACAGAGTCAGCTTCCCACACTGAATGTTTCGGCTGATCTCTGCTGCACAGGTCATTAGTAATAATTATTAACTGTTACAGATGAAAAAATCTGGGACCAGGGGCTGTTCGGCGTCCTGTGACTTGAACACGCACCCTGCCCACCTGCCTTCCCCACCCTCAGCTAGCCCTAGCAGATGGGTGATGGGAGGAGGATCGAATTCCCACCCTTGGCAGGCTGTCCCTGAAGTGAGGCACCATCAAGGCCACATGGGAGGTGATTCCAGCCAACCTCTGAACCTCCTCGGGCTCTCGCCCAAGGCAGACACCTGGCCTTTCCACTACACTTTCCTGCCTCTGCCTTTCTGTTCTGGTTCCATTCCTAAAAATCCCCTGCCCCTCCTTCCTACCGAGTTCCTCAGCACTTCTGTGACTCCCATGTTGTCCAGCTCAAATACTGAGGAAGGAGCCGTCAGCATACAGCATGTAAAAGGGAAAGCATTTTAACTCTTCTAGCTCGATAGCACAGGACATGCCTGCTGCGGTTTGGAAAGTCCGGTGTGTTTTTGTTATGTCCTTCATTTCTTTTGCCTAGGCCTTCCTTGTGTCTCATGATGCTCTGTGTAGGGCTATAGTTTGGCTCTTGAATTTCTCTCAAAGGCTGGTATGTGGAAGGCTTGGTTCCCCAGCCTGTGGCAGTATTGGGAATTGGTTGAAACTTTAGAAGGTGGAACCCTGTAGAAGGAAATTAGGCCTGTAGAAGGAAGTTAGGCCTTTGTGAAAGGGATATTGGGACCACATTCTTTCTCTCTCTCTCTCTCTCTCTCTCTCTCTCTCTCTCTCTCTCTCTCTCTCTGTTTGTTTTTCAAGACAGGGTTTCTCCATGTAGTTTTGGTGCCTGTCCTGGATCTCGCTCTGTAGACCAGGCTGGCCTCGAACTCACAGAGATTCGCCTGGCTCTGCCTCCCTAGTGCTGGGATCAAAGGCGTGCGCCACCACCTCCTGGCCGGAACCACATTTTCTTCCTGTCTGTCTCTTTCACTTCCTGGCTGCCATGATGTAAATGAACCTCCCCTACCCTGTATTGTCACCACAACATTCTGCTCACCATGGGTCCAAAAGAAACAAGCCGATCACTGTAGATGAAAGCAAACCTTTCTTCTTCCTCAGTTAATTATCTCAGGCGTTTCGTCATAGTAACAGAAAGCTGACTAACCGTGGAGGCTTGGAGTCCTCGAGTGGTGAAGCTCCAGTACTTCCCGGGCAGAGTTTGAATTGCAGTCACTCCTCTCTGCTCACTGTGTCACCCTGTACTGCACAACTCGGGTCTGTTGGACCGAAGTCCAGATGGCCTTACCACTAGGAGCTCAGTAACCTCTGGCAAGTTACTTGGCACTGCCCTTATCTCATTGGTAGAGTAACAGTACGAATGCCTAGCTACATGCCTCAGACTGTTTCCAACACAACCACAGGAGTCGATGCATGTGGGATGACACTTGGCGAACTGTCAGAGGCTCCCCGAGAAGGAATCGTAAGTCTCAGGGTATGGAGGGGAACCAATGACAGAGCTGGACAAAGACTCCTCCCGCTGCACCCAGGGGGTGAAGACAGCCGGTCTTCTGTGAAAGGCCTGAGTGGGCAGGATTTCCACACCCATTTTTTTCCACAGCTGTGACTCAGGGTGAGAGTAGGAAATTGAATCAGATCAGGAGTGGGCTTCCGAGCAGTGAGATGGAGCTCCAGCACAGAGAAGCCTTTCTATCGCGAGTGAGGATCGTGGCGGAATTGTCTCCACAGTGGTGACGTCATGGTGCCTTTGTTTTATGTTAGCCCTTTTGGCTTCTAGGCTCCTGGGCTTTGGCTTGGAAAGAAAATAAATGCAATCCTGTGTGTGCTGGTGACTATAGTCAGATTGGTTTCCTAATAGCGTAAAGTTTAATTTTAATCTCTATCTAAGATCTACTTTATTGCCATTGCCTCATGTGATTCCTTGTCTAATCATGTCTGTCAGCAGGCTTGTCAGCGTCTACTTTCAAGAATGTTAGACATATTCCAAACAGAGTTTAATATATGTCCTGGCTCACCGGGATAAAAAGAGGTTTCTACTTCCCTTCTGATGAAGGCTTGTGATGCTGTTTTATTAATTAATTAATTAATTAATTAATTAATTAATTTTCTTTGCTTTTTCAAGACAGGGTTTCTCTGTGTGGCACTGGCTATCCTGGAACTCTCTCTGTAGACCAGGCTAGCCTCACACTCAGAGATCTGCCTGCCTCTCAGGTTCTGGGATTAAAGTCATGCACCACCATGCCTGGCTGATGGTTAGTTTTAAATGGCAACTTGCCACAGCCTAGAATCACGTGAGAAGAGAGGTTCGTTTTAATTGTCTAGATCAAGTCAGCCTGTGCACATGTCTACGGGGGTTGTCTTGGTTGTTAATTGATGTGGGTAATGCCTTTCTGCATGAAGGTGGCCTTGAGCTCTATAGGACAGGAGAATACTAAATGAAAGCAAGTAGGCAAAGATCCAGACGTTTCTTCTCCCTGCTCTGCATGTGATATGATACTTTAAGTTCCTTTCTCAACTTCCCTGAAATAATGGACTATGACTTGGAACTGTGAGCCAAATGAATCCCTTCTTCTGCTGAAGCCACATTTGGTCAGAGTGCTTTATCACCACGACAGACGTGAGACTAACCCAAGACTCTTCTTGGGAATGACTCGGCAATAATGTTGACCAATTAGGCACCCTATTGGGGAGCTATGACTGTCAAGATTAATAGCCTGTGTTTTCATGGCTGCGTGACACTTTACTCTCAAATGTAGCCACTTAAGCTAACACAGGTCAATCATCTCCCAGGTTATGGACAGGTGTCTGGTAGAGCTTAGCTGAATCCTCTGCTTCAAGGTGTCTCACAAGACTGCAGTGAAGGCGCCATCTTGACCTAGGGTCTCACTTGAAGGCAAGACTATGGAAGGGTGTGGCTACAAGTTCACAGGGCTGTTGGCTAACTGCATTTCTTTGGGGATTCCAGTACTTGCTGGCTGTTGGTGATGCCTACTTCATTTCTTGCTCCTGAGCATCTCCATAGGGCGGCTGCTCCCTCAAAGCCAGGAAGGGTAAAAAGTCACACGTCAAGAAGGAGGGCACTGGTTTGCTAACCCGATAATAACAATGACTTTCTATCACCCATTACTGTATCCTATTGTTTGGAGGCAAGGCACCATGTCCATTTCCCAGTCAGAGAGAAGGAATTCTACAAGTGTGGGCACCAGCAGGTGGGGTCATTGGAGACCATCTTAGGCTGTGCGTTTTTGAGATAAAATCCATCCTCTTTAGAATAGAACACATGACCAAGAACACGTGGCGCAGGACACAAAAATACCAAGTGTGTACTTATATATCGTGATGAATGTTATGTTAAGCAGTCAGCACACATTATCCTTGGTAACCAAGTGAAGCCAACCCTGGGCTACACAGTGAGTTTCAGGCCAGCTAGGACTGTGGAGTATGACTGTCGCAACTATTCCCCCTGTTTTAAAACAAGAAAAAAAAAAGAGATCTTTTCTTTCTGAAATCTTTATTTATTAATCCATGAGAAAGACAACTGAGAGTAAGTAAAAAAATGAATGTTCTGAGTCTTCCTGTCTGAGCTTGGGTCTCCCTGGACATGAACCAAGTTCTACAACAATGATGTAATCAAGTGGGGCCATGGGCCTTCCCTGCATCTAGGTTCCCATCACTATTATGAATGTGCACAGCCCATCTTGTCTAGTGCTGGTGAAACTTGACTTTGGTTTGTGCCTGTTTTTTCCCCTATTTAAATCTAGATGCCTGTGACAGCATCAGAAATTCCTGTTTTTATTAAGTCAGCTCTGGGGGATTTTCGTCATGAAGGCCCAATACTAATCTCTCCTACCTTGGTTCCCTTTTCTGCCCTTCAGCCCCTCCTCCCCTGTAAACAGTAGTAATTCTATCCATTTATTCACACCACAGATATCGAGTAGTCAAGTGCTTGAGTGCTGGGCTGTTAGAGGAGTGACTATAGAAATCCTGTTGTTTAGCCCTCCTGCCTTCTGGGCTTTGTGACCTCAATGGCTGGATAATTGACAGAGACATGTGGAAAATCTGGAAAACAAGTCATGGTATCAGTGTAGTGGCTCAGTTTCGACCCCCCCCCCCCCCCCCCCCCCCCCCCCCCCCCCCCCCCATCCCTGCCTCTCTTTTTGCTTTCTTCAGGTGTCTTAGTTACTTTTCTTATTGCTGTGATGAGACACCATGACCACTTATAGAAGAAAGTGTTTCATTTGGGCTTACGGTTTTAGAAGGTCAGAGTCCTTGACGGTAGGACAAAAGCATGGTGGCAGGAAGAGCTGAGAGCTCAGACCTTGTTCTACAAGTAGGAGGTAGAGAGAAGGAGAAAGACACAGGGAATGGCATCCACCCCCAGTGATGTACTTCCAGTAACATATCTCCTCCAACCAGGTCACACCTCTTAATTCGTCCCAAACAGTTCCACCAACTGGGGACCACATATTAAAACGTATGAGCCTGTGGGGGCCATTCTCAATCAAACCACCACAGCAGGTCTGCAGGCAAGTACAGAGTCAAGTAACCAGCAAGGAACGATCCAGGTGAGAGGAAGAAGGCTGTCCCTAAGGAAGGCATGTTCATCTTGGGGGGTACTTCCCACATGAAGAAGATAAGGGAGACAGAGACCCCCCACCAAAGAAAGTCCTGAGCATTAAGGGTACACAGAAACCTGTTCACAGTCAGCTTTCTATTACAATGATGAAATGCTCTGAGTAGGGCTAACTTATAAGGTAGACAGGTTTATTCAGTACACAGTTCTTGAGGCTAAAAGTCCAAATGGCAAGGTGCAGGTTCTGCTGGAGGCTCCCCAGTGGTCACATGAGTTCATGATGGATCACAATGTTGATGACTCATGTGATGTCAATGTTCATATCTCAAGTAGGAAGCCAGAGAGAGGCTGGGTGGCCCAGACTCAGGCCTTCCCAACAATCCTCTTCAGAGAGCTAACTTTAGTCCTATATGAGGACCCAGTGCTCCTGCTAGACCCAGACTCTTAATGGTCCCAGGCTCTCCCACACATGCGTCCTTGGGGAAATGAAAACCCTATCTAAACCACAACATCTGGTAGGCCTGCACCACCAGACATAATAAGGTCCCTTTCTCAGGAAGCCGCATGGTGCTAAGAGACTGAGCCTTTTGTGGTAGATTTGGGCTTTGTCTTTGAAGTCTTTATCCTTCAAGAACAAGGAAAAGCAGGGAATGGAATTTAGCATTCACATCCCCTGGGGTTTCACCAGCATTAGCTATCTACATTAACTCTTACAGCATTTGAAAGACAACATTGTCCCCTCCCCTTTTCTATGGGAAACGTGACCTTCCAAAATGTTAAATTATGCACTGAGTTACAAACTAGTGAATATTGGAGCTGAAGTCTGAATCCAGGCCCATGCTCCTTCCTTCCCTCCCTGCCCCTCTGTTTTCCTCCCTCCCTTCTTTTCTTCCTTTTTTTTTTTTTTCTTGAAAAAGCCCTCAGTTTAGCCCAGGCTAGCCTCAAATCTGTGCTAGCCTTAGCCTTAAGTGCTGGGATTATAGCCATGTACCACTGAGCCTAGCCCCCATTCTGGCATGGGGTGGAGGATGGTGGTGGGGTGGGAGGGCTATGGCATAAACCTGAAGATCATTACTTGGCCCAGGAATATTTTCACTGTGGTGTGGTCCACAGCATCTGTCTCCATTCTCCGACACTCAGCTATTTCCAGATGGCCTATTGGAGATCCAGGACATCTCACACTGAGCCTTGCCTTTTGAAAGTGGACATGCCATATACTTCCTGTCATGCCAGCTGGGTATCCTTCATTCTGTGGTAACCAGTGCATCAGGATTTAAATGTGCTACCACTGTTCTAACCATTCAGTCCCTTGAGATGGTGACTTTTTGCCACATCTCTGCCTGTCCTGTTGGTATCTGGAATAAGAATTCCAAGGAGCAGGAGGAGGATTTAGGTAGATTTGATCTTAATTAAGTCAGTGTGTATTACTAGTCAGGAAGATTAATTTTTTTCCAGTGTGCAGTAACATTGATTTTATAAAATCATAGTATTTATTACAATGCTGACATCAAACAACCTTCCCTTTTAAGGTGCATATGGTGTGCATTTTAAGCAGTGATGTATTGACGTAGCTATGTGAAGCCTACCCAAAAGACTGTAAATGATTTAATGGCTCCTTACAGCTAAGCTGAGGGTAGTTTCCAAGGATAGGTGGCCAGAAAATCCCTTGAATGCTACAGCTTATTGATGAGTTAAAAAACAAAGTATAAATTATGTCTATTTGCTGTTTCCGTTCTTCCCGTGTGTGTGTGTGTGTGTGTGTGTGTGTGTGTGTGTGTGTTTGAGACAGGGTCCCATAAGGCACAGGCTGGCCCTCACTGCTCTAGCTGAAACTGCCCCTGAATTATTGATCCCCTTGCCCTCTCTCCTCCTCAGTGCTTGGATTAGAGTTGCATGCCATCACACCCATTTATGTGGTCTTGCTTGTTAGGCAAGTACTCTATCTGTACATCTTTAGCCTTTTTGTTTGCTTTTTAAACTAAGTTCCACATAGTGCAGATTAGCCTCAAGCACTGTGTAGCAGCCCAAACTAGCCTTGAACTCTTTCTGTGTGCGCATGCTCATGTGTGTGTTCATTTGCTCTCCATCTTCTTTTGCGGGACAGGTCCTCTCGGTGAACCCAGAACTAATTAATTTGGCTAGACTGGCTTAACCAGTGAGCCCCAGGTATTTGCTTATGTCTGCCTCTCCAGCACTGGGAATCTAGGAGCTCACTGTTGTATCGGACTAGATTTTAACATGTGTACTGGGGATCTGCACTCAAGTCCTTGAACTTGCTTGGCAAGTCCTTTGCCAACTAAGTCAGCTCCTTGGCCTTGAACTCTTGAGCCTCTGTCTCTACCTCACAAATGCTGAGATGACAGATGTGTGTCACCACATCAAGCTTGGTTTTTCCTTTTAGTCCATGATTGTAATATACAGATTAAGGGGGGAAATGCCATCTTGAGAACTAACCAGATGGGCTCATTGGCTAAGAATGCTTGCCATCAAAGCTGACAAGCTGAGTTCTATCCTTAGAAGTCACTTGATAGAAGGAGAGAACTGACTCCTGAAGTTGTCCTCTGGCTTCTATATGTGAGCCCAAGTGCATGCACACACACACACACACACACACACACACACACACACACACATACACACACACACACCCCAATGCTTCTTAATAAAAACGCCATCTTACCGTCTTATTTGGTCGTGGTATGTAGGAAGGTTTCACAACCACAGCATCCTCACTTCAAGGGGAAATGCTAGTGTGCCATCCTGTTGGCTGTCTGCTGTACATCTTTTCTGGTTTACACACCTGTGAAATAGTGAGGGAAACAATACCCCCCAATCAGAATGGCAACTCCTGTTATTAAGGGACATTTTCCCACCACTTCACCTGGTAGTTTATTTCACATTCCCAAAGTGTGTGCTATTTACCCAGTTCATTGTGAATTTTCTTTGGCTTTGGACATTCAGTGTTGACCAGTTGTTTTATTGACCTTGTTTGCTTTCATTACAGTTTCAGAGGTCAGCAGACTTTTTCTATAAAGGTCCAGAGAGTAAATATTTTAGGATTCGAGTCCTCATCGCCTCCATAGTGAATACTGTAGTTTGCACGTCTCCTGTAGTACTAATATAGCCATACACAATACTATCTAGATGAATGAGCAAAGATGCTTTAATAGGACTTGAAGAAAACAGGCAATGTGCCAACCCGAGCCCCTGGGCTATAATTTACCAACTGCTGTCTAGACTACTAGCCCTATAAGGACAGAGCCAAAATTGCATCCTCTGTGGCACACAGCGAACCTAGCCTGGGATATTGTGATGAGCATGAAAGGTTGGTCCTTCCACGCAGTGTCTTCAGAACCTTACTAGACACCCTGCTGTATTTACTATGCATGCTAAGGTCTTGAAGGAACCAGTCTCTGAAAGAGCTCCATCTTGCTGGGCATGTGAACTTGGCTGTTTTGTCGATTTGTTTTCCTCTTTACTGAGCTTCAGGTTTTGAGCCATCATCCAGTATTGCTGGAATCTGATACCAGGTAGTAGGTATGAACTGGGGGGTGATAGCGAAGGATGTTGATAGCAGGCACCTCCCAAAGCACTCTTTGTCTCCATATCTTTGAATGTCAGATACGTGGTTCTGGGTTCCTGTAGACTGTGGTCTAGTCAAGTTCCTGTGTGTTTATAACTGAAAATACCAGGCAGGAAACAAATAATAATGTTAGCGGCAGAGGTGGACAGGTACCCACCTGTTCTGTGTCATCAGCAGATGGGGACTTCGATGTTACAGTATAAAGAGTGAGAACTGCTCATGCTTAGACCAAGGTTAGAGCATTTCAGGAGAGCAGGAAGAACATGATCAAAAGCACTGAGGCAGGGAAGGTGTGTTTGGTTAAGAAACTAAGCAGCCCTGTGATGTCGATATTGTTATCCCATCTTACAGAGGAGAGGACTGAAGTTTAGCTGCTGAGTGTCAGTCAGGACCAAACTCTCCTTCCGGGAGTGGATAAAATACTAAAAAGTGGGAACCCACCATCTAGAAACATTATTAGGTGGTAAGATATAACAAATGTTTCCACTTCAACCATTGCCGTGTACAAGTTGATTAGTAATGGATACAGGAGCGGGCAGTTCACCCAGAATGGAGAGCATGTTGTGCTTCTATACTAACTAAAGCATAGATGCTACTGTATTGTAAAACCAAATAAGGTTAATTAAAGTTCAAGTAACATCCCAGGCATTGATAAATCTGCAGAAATCTAAAAAGAAGAAACACAAACTCCACAATGAACATCAAAACCAACCCAAACCAAGAGCTGGTGTGTCCACTGGCCATTGATATGTGTACCAAAGAAGGAAGAAATCATGCTGAGTGGACCCAGAGAGGAAAGGGTCATGTCCATGCTTGACGGTACCAAGCAGACTCCATTTTTAAGGGAAATGGTAGTCTCCAAGTTTTACTTCCCAATGAGAGATGGATACATTTTAGAGACAATTTGGGGCCAGGAAGAGCTTGAAGTCTAGATGGGCCCTTCTATTTGCTGTTGTAAATAACACTTATCTACTGATGAAAATAATCGCTAACAGCAGTACCAGATAATGTTTACGAAGTTGTTGCTACAAGTGTTCTGCTAACTTGAATACTTGGCATGCATCATTCACTTACAGATTTATTTTTAGCTATCTATGTGTATATGAAGACATGCTTGAGGGTGTCCTTGGAGGTCAGAAGAGGGCATTTGATTCCCTGGAGCTGGAGTAACAGGAAGCTGTGAGTTACCCGATGTAGATTCTAGGAACCACAAACTTGGATCCTCTGGAAGGGAAGCCAGGGCTCTTAACCACTGAGCTTTCTCTCCAGCCCCAACCTTCATACTTAAAATGGTGCATGCCAGGTATTTTGTGTGAATAACTATTCTGCATGTATGGACTTATAGCTCACCTTTCCCCCACAGTGAGTTGTGGCATCACTCAATGCTTTCTCTGCTCGTCACGGTCTATATTGATGTACACTATTCCACAGAAGGAGGACCCTGATTTATTTGTATAATTGACACTCTTTAGATAGACACTGGCTTGCTTCCGATTTTTATTGTTTTAAGCCACACTAGACAAAAATCTCCATATAAAATTTGAAATTTTTTATGCCTGTCGGTGTAAATACTAGTCTAGGTATCTGAGATGCTGGGCTCTGTGTAAAACATGCACTCATATAAAGAGTTCCTCTGCAAACAACTTGTAGCCAATTAAAGTACATAATAAGCAGCTGGCTGATGGTGGCCATGCCTTTAATCCCAGCAGTTGGGAGACAAAGGTAGGCAGATCTCTCTGAGTTCGAGGCCAGCCTGGTCTACAGAGTGAGTTCTAGGACAGCCAGGAGTACACAGAGAAACCCTGTCTCAGAAAAACAGGAAAAAAAGTACGTAATACGCTATACCACAGAGGTAGAGTCTAAGAGCTAGTTCTTGGAAAGCAATTGTTTTAGTCCCAAGGTTTTCAATGTTCAGGATTTTGGTTTCTTCTCCATAGAGAACTAGCAGTAACACTTTCATCAAGGTGCTATGAAACTTTCAAAGGAGCAGTGTTTCTAGAACCCTTAGTCCAGGGTCTGGTGTATAGTTAATACTAAGTGAATGTGGGCTGCTTCTGCTCACAATGCTAAGTATATGACAGAGTGACACGTAGGTAAATGTCAGGTTGTATGACTGTCTTCAAGTAACCTGAGGAATTTGTGTCAATATTTTCCCAATGTAAATATAGCCCAGGGTGTCCTTGTTCCTGGTGTAGTCACTTTATGCAATGACATACTCACAAACAGATTCTAGGTAGACAAAGTGGGTGGTGGGAGGCGGGTAGGAGATCGAAGGAGTGTTTGCTCCCGCAAAACTTGGTCTGAGGTTATGTTTAAAGTGTGCCACTGATTAAAGGCTCAAAGTATCAGCATTCAGGAAATAGTCCTCTTGAGGCAGCGGTGTTCCAGCCCTTCAAACAATCTAAAGTAAGACATAAAATTCCATGAATACATACTAATATAATGCAAATAAATGTGTGATTCTTGGTACTGTAAAGCCTTTTTTTTTTTAAACCAGAGAGCACTTATTCTTGCTACGTGAATCATTCTTCATTACTGTTTAGCCTATTTCATTTTATTTTAACATTATGACCCCCCTAAATTTATTATGCTGGGTAGAGGTGAACAATTTGAAATATTACTTTAAGGTTTGTGTGGCCTTTCAGAAAGAAAGGAGGATTGAGAGAGATTGAGTCTTACGGTTACATTTTTTTCTTTGTGTGTGTATTATATGTGGGTACATGTGTAGGTACAGGTACATGTACATGCGAGGGGACCAGAAGTGACAGGGCGTGTCCTCCTTAGGTCCCCATGCTCTTGCCTTTATAAACTGAGTCATGTCCCTCGCCTCCTTTGTTTCTTAGTCCTTGTCTAGCACTTTATTGATAATGTGTTTGTTCTCATTGCATATCAAGTTAAACTTTCAGATCATTGTTTGTGGATAATTGGCATGTCGGTGAGGAGGTGTTCTGGAAAAGGGGTCTTAGGACAGGATGCAGCAAGGTACAGCCCAACCTAGGAAAGTCCTCATTCACTCTTGCCTCTTCCCTTCCTCTCCAGGTAGTTCCAATCTGCCAGCAGAATGACCTCAGAAAGAGACTCAGAAACAACGTTTGATGAGGACTCCCAGCCCAACGATGAAGTGGTTCCCTACAGTGACGATGAAACTGAAGATGAACTCGATGACCAGGGGCCTGCACTTGAACCCGAACAGAACCGTGTGAACAGAGAAGCAGAGGACAAGCGGGAGACATTCCGGAAAGGTGACTGGGTGAAGGGGCTGCTGATGCTGTATCTGTGTGGATGCTTTATGGGTCACGGGAAATGTACCAAAGTTGACTGGTCTATTTCATGTGGTCCAGGAGGGTATCTTCCTTCTTTGACACCCTCCTAGGATGGGACTGAGCAAGACCCATCATTCCCCATGTGGTAAGGCTGGGAGAACATATCTGACAAGTTCTGTCATGAAATTAGAAGGTTTGACTAGTGCATATATTTTAAAATGGAATTGTATGTAGGAAGAATCGGCTTGCTACTACATTCAGGAATCTAAAAAGTACACATGCCAATCATAATAATAAACACGTTTTTTATTTAAAAGATTTGCCTTGCTAAATTGTCTGCATAAAGTCAGTAATAACGAGTGGATGGATATGTGATACACATATGTGTAGGAACTGATGTGGATCCATTAAGAATTTATACCTGAGCCTGAGGAGATGGCTCAGCAGGTAAAAGCACTTTGCTGCATAAACATTAGGACTTGAGTTCAAATCGACAGCACCCTTGTAAAAAGCAGGGTATGGCCACTCACATGCCTGTAACCCTAGTTCAATGTTGGGCAGAGGAGCTGGGGGCTTGCTGGCTGCTAGCCTAGCTCCAGGTTCAGTAAGAGACTTTGTCTCAAGGAAATAAGGTGGAGAGTGATAGAGTAAGACACCTGTTGTCTTCCTCTGGCTGCACACGCACACCCGTTGATCATACACTATACACTTATGTGTCAATGTGTGTTGGCTCATGGCCCACAAACAGATTCACAAGAGTAATATCCACGTGCAGTTTTTACACTGTGCTGAAATAAATGTGCTTTGATGAATCTTCAGCCTGTGGGTACCACTCTTTGAAATGTTTCTTTTCTCTGCTCATCAGAGGTCAAGGGATCATACAGTGAGGGCAGCTTCCCAAAGAGCTCTCAGAGTCAAGGACCCTTTGGAGGAGTGGGGTTGGAACATCTCATTAATTGTACATTTTGGGGTATCAGGACATAACTCTGAGCCTCTTACAGTCCTCATCAACTTATTCTTTCTATTGCTTCCTGTCACTTTTAGGGGACCTTGAAGTCCCTATACCTTTTCTTCAGTTACTTTGGCCCTCCAGAAAGAATTTATGTTGATGATGTTTGCATGTTTGTTTTAAACACATTTTATTAATTCTTTGAGAATTTTATACAATGCATTTTAATTATATTTACCCCCAGTTCCCTGCTCCCTCAGTTTTATATCTTCTTTTTCTTTAATTTAATAACCCTGTGACTCCAACTTGTGCTATCCACATACCGCTGGGCATGGTGCCATCGACTGGCGCATGCATGGTTGGTCGATCTACCAGGAATCACCCTTAAAGAAAACTGACTCTCTATCCCCCAGAAGTCATCAGCTGTTTGTAGCTCCTCAGTTAAGGGCAGGAGCTTCGAAATCCATTCCCATCCCTTGCTTGAATTTGGACTGGCTTGACCCTGTGCCAGCAGCCACAGCTGCTGGGAGTTAATGAGCACCTTGGTCCTGTCATATCTAGAAGATTCTTTTTGCTCTGGTCCTCTCCAACCTCTGGCTTTTCCAATCTTTCTGCCATCTCTTCCTTGGTGATCCCTGAGCTTTGGGGAGGAATGTGATATGGATGTCACATTTGTGGATGAGCACTCTTCACTGCATTTAGCAGCAATTAATGAGGCAATTCCATGTAGTTTATCTGGTAGTTAAAAGAGGTTTACTTCAGGGTAACTTACAACCAATAAAGGGATCGGTTACAGGATCTGGGAGAGGTGAGGTGCAGTCCAGCATGGTTCTCTGGAGAACTCTGACTTGGTCTGCAATCCAGCATCCAGGATCATGAGGAGCCAAGAGAGCTGGCATGTACGCATCTCAGGTCTTGAGGGCTCCTGTCTCGGCCACACCCCAGGGGCAGGACATCAGCAGGTGTGGCAGTTACTTGCTGCCTCACTAGGGGCAGTGCTTCAAGGTCAAAGCTGCAACAGCTACCCACTACAACTGCATTTGGACCAGTTGGAAATTTCCACACTAACTGCCATCCATTGCATGAAACGTCTCTAAGGAGCTGAGAGAGCTGCACTCAACAATGGGTAAAGAGATACAGATTTAGAAAGCAGTTTCATCACTGTGTCTGTTCAGGAAAATAATAATAATAAGTTCACCCCTGTAGGCTGTAAACTCTTCAACCATTGGTTCTTGGTTCGATTTGCAGTTCTAGACACACGTTTCCATCTGTGGAGTTGGGCCTTAAATTCGAGCAGAAAGTGGTTGGTTACCAGCACAACATTAAAGTGGTTGGTTACCAGCACAACATTCACACCACTATTACACCCTTGGTCCCATCGTGCCACGCTGGCCGTTATTACAGTTCAGAGTTCACAGCTGAGTAAGACTAAGGATGGCTTTCCCTACCCATCAGCCTTCAGAGCACCTTCTAGTATTAAGAGAGCTAGCCAGCAGGGAGGAAGCTTCCAGTTCAGTCCCAACCTGATTTCTCCATGTCCTGTAAGCAATGTGTGTTGGTATCATAAGGAATTTTTTAATGGGTCTCTGCTTGCCACAAGGGGCCAGTCTGCAGCAGCCTATGCCTCTTGCCTGAATCCGGCCAGCTTCAGACACAGGAGTGCAGATGGGGAGC
The DNA here is from genome assembly GCA_902168425.1 of Peromyscus attwateri. Classification (NCBI taxonomy): domain Eukaryota; kingdom Metazoa; phylum Chordata; class Mammalia; order Rodentia; family Cricetidae; genus Peromyscus; species Peromyscus attwateri. Next base: position 21,669 of record CABHPP010127825.1, read on the forward strand.
TTTTCACACAGAAGAGGACAGACAGGAAACATTTCAGGCTTTGCAGGCCACACAGTCTTTGTGGCAACTGCTCTACTCTGTCTGTAAAGTGGCCATGGACAGTGGTCGCTTGGGGCTGCAGGATGCATCTTACTTTCATCCTTATACTTTGTCCTGTGGCTTTATTGGTTTCTGCTGCTTGCCCCACCCTGACAAGCAAATGCGATCTTTTGTGGCTTGTCTGCTCCTGAAAAAATTGGGTCTTTGGAACCCAGGCTTCTCCGGGATTCAGATTAATTTTTTTTTCCCTCTCTGGCCACCCAGATGCTAGCAGGAGGAACAGTTTTTCATGGCTGAGTGTGCCTCGCTATGACTTCCAGCCTTCCAGATGGTCTCCCAGCTCAGCACAAGAACCTCTGCTTCCCCTGAAGTCTTGCCCATTTCACCCTCCAGGTTTCCCACAAGCCCTTGTTTTCTC